>JAODKM010000118.1:7684919-7704961 GCA_026780845.1 Petrocephalus sullivani | reverse complement strand
AGTGCTCAACTAGTTGGTTGAAACAAAATCCTGGTCTGGATTTTTACTTTCTGGACCTGAAATTGACACCTCTGCATCCCAAATACCATCTAATTTATTCAGGCCAAGGTCACAAGGAGCCTGTCCCAAATTGCACAGAGACACCCTGGACAGGATAGCAGTCTAATGTAAGGCACAGACAGTTGCTATCAGCACTATTGAGAGAACAGTTTGCCTAAACACCCAATCCACACCTCCTCGGGATAATGACAAGCGCTAGCCAGCCAGTGACAGGTTGCCACACCCGCCAAAAGCCATGGCTACGACACCAAGCCGTCATGCCAAAAGGCCAAACTGAGAGGCACTCAGCCTAGCAACAGAGTTAAGGAACTCCCCGGGTAACAAGGCTAGGAGGCGGGGAAGAGCTCTGCTGTGCTCTAAATTCAAGGAAACAAACTTCCATTAAAAATAATAATAATAAAAAAAAAAAACCTCTTAAAATTTAACAGACACTTTCATCCTAAGCATATTTTTGAGAAACTAGGGTCATTGGAGGAATTGGGGGTTAAGGGCCTTACTCAAGGGCCCAACGGTGAGATGACTCGGCAGGCCCCCGACACCGCACGCCCTCTCACCTTGTCCCCGGGGCAGAGGTCAGAGATCTGTCGCACAATGATATCGATCATCACCATCATGTCAGTGCGGTAGAATATGTGGGCAGAATCTCGACTGGCAAAGATGTCCTGCAGGAACTTGAGCACGGCGTTGGGGGCGGGTGGCTCGTGCGTGAATACGCATACAGGGTCATCTGGCGAGAGCGCGGTACAGTGCGTCTTCAGATACAATGAGTACCACACACACACACTTTGTATTCATATCTTTGCGGGGACTCCCCACACTTCTATAGAAAAAAACCCTAATTCCAAGAATAACAACCCTAACCTCCAACCAGACCTAACCTTAACCACAAGTAACCAAACAAAATGAGACATTTTGTCCCCACAATGCAATATATACATAACCCACACACACAGTGATGACTTCTCCTTCCCAATCCACATCACTAGACACAGTTTCAGGCTGTGAACAGTTCAATTGACCATCTAGTTTGAAACAAATCGTTAAAGAGACCATTAAAAAAAAATAAACCTTCAATTGTAGTCAACAATATTAAAATGATTTGACCCATTATTTGAAATCCTTTATAAAAACTGCAATCAAAATGGCTTGACCCTAAGGGAGAGAGCCAGGCAGAGAGGACAGGACATATGACTCTTTATAAAATAACAGAGTTGCAGACAGAGAGTCACAGGCAGACAGACGGGCGGGCGAGTGGGCCAGTGCCACCTCACCTCCCCGGTTGAGCAGCAGAAGCACCTTCTCCGTCAGGGTCTTGGCGTTGTGTCTCCTAATGAGCGTCTGCATGACGATGCTGCTTTCCGGCACTGAAGGAGGCGGGAAACGCTTCAGCATCTGTCCCACAGCCTCGTGCTGACTTTAGCAGCACCTCACCTCCCACCCACCCCCCACAGAGGCCACTTGTAAATCCACAAGCGAAATGTGGCTCAGACTAAAATAAACATGCCGCCGAATTTTTATTTAACTCGCTGTGTGCTGATCAGATGACAGATAGGCAGAGAGTCACCCTGCCAGCCTGGGGACGAGTTGGGCTGCTTAAAGCCACACACACAGTTTGTATATTTCGTATGTGGGGACTCCCCATTCAGTTCTATGGGTATAACCTTCATCAAGCCATGATTTAACCTTTACACAGCCCTAACCTTAACCATAAGTAATCAAACAAGACGAGTATTGGCATTTTTAGTTTTTTGATTGCAGTCACAGAAGAAAATGGTCCTCACAATGTTAGAATAAGGCTTTTAATAACATGGCGGGGAGATTTGGTCACCCTGCTAGCCTGGGGGTGGAATTTGGCTGCTTAAAGCCACCCCCACACACACACTCCTATCTTAGAAATGAATGAATGAATGGTCCGGAAAAACCCTAATCACGGCACCCTTAACCCCTACCCAGCCCTAACCTTAACCATAAGTAACCAAACAAAACACAAGACCTTCTGGCATTTTTACTTTTTTGATTGCAGACACAGATTTTTATAAAGTAGCGAGAACCAAAAAAAAAAAAATGACCTCACTAGTCACATTTTTTTAGGATTTGTGAGGTCCTTTGGTCCTCACAGGTACAGCAACACACACACCTGTGAAGTGTAGGTTGAAGGCTAACAGCAGGTTGACAAAGAGGTCAGGCAGCTGCTCGGTGGCGTCAGACGGCAGCCCGTCCTCGATGACCTCCATGAGGAACTGCACGAAATTCCCATTTAGTTGGTCTTTGCGGGGACAGAGACAGAGGCCATTTCAGACAGTCGGTAAAACCAAAACCGCAAGATCACATCCACTGGCATCCAGAAGAGGCCTCGCCCACTCAGCCCCGGGTTACCGTAGTGATGGAAGGGGACCTGTTCCCCCATCGAGAAGATCATGGAGAGCACCAGAGCGGAGTAGCACATCTTCTGGTGCTCTGCAGGGGAACGTGGGGGTGGGGAAGAGTGAGCGGAGCATGATGCTTAAACAGGGGCTAATGGCGATGTCTAATATTTCTGATGTGATAACTGATATTTTCTGAATAATTTGGGTTGCATTCATATTTTCTGTGTTTATTATCAAAGAAAGAGGAAAAAAACAAAAACATGGGAAAGAGATGAATAATAAATTTTAAACTGCCTGACCTTTGTGGTTTTCATTTACTGCAAACCTAAACTACCTGCTACCAGAAAGTCTGAAAACAGCAGGGCGCCATAAGGCCTCTGGCTGTATAAAAAAAAAACGCTACCAGTCAGAAACACACCTGCTTAACCCCTGCTGGTGAACTGCCTTGCTACAGAGCATATCGCTGGCCATTTTAAGCTAAATCAGCACTTTTAAAAATATCAGTGTACAAACAGACTGGGGAAAAAACATCTGTTCTGCCAACTCTGAATACTGGCTAAAGCAGTGTTTCTCAAACCAGGCCTCAGGGTTGACATTTTTGCTCCCTATCCAACTCCCAAGAAATCGGGAAAGAGCAAAAACGCGGATTGGTTTGAGAAACACCGGACTGAGGTGTAATTATCGACCAAGGCTGACACATCAGAGCGACGCCGACATCTGGATTTGTATGGGACGTCGGCCGACGCCAGCACATGATGGATGGGTGGTGCGTGTCCGGTGCTCACCCTGGGTGTCGGTCTGCAGGTCCCGGGCCAGCTCCATGGGCAGCACTGAGTTCAGGAGGGCAGAGACCAGGGCGCCATCCAGGCTGCACATGGCACCAAACACCTTAAGCAGCAGCAGCCGCAGGGTGACACGGTGCTCCTGTCGCAGTCAGGAGAGTCACAGTCAGAAGAGTCACGCAGTACAGACAGGAACAGCAATACTTCATTCAATACTTTACCCAGCCCTGCGGCAATACTGGCTACAAGAACAGCTCACCCAGGTTCCCTGGCTCAGCTGCTCCCTCCCATCACCACACAGTACCTCACTGCTGTATTACTTACTTACTGTATTGTACAGTACATTGTGTATTCATCAGTGAGGTCCCTAGCAGATCAAGACCAGAATCAGGCTTCATCAAAGCATTTAACTGATTGGCTACAACAGCCCGACTCAAAGCCCAATCGATTTAATATCCAATGTCCTACATCAGTTGTGGATATTTCTAAGGTCTCATCACATGCTGCAGCAAGCCTGAGGTACATGGCTTAAAATTGCAAAACCACAGAGATGTCAGCCGAGCAGAAATTCTTTATATGGGAAACTGAAGGTGTCCCAAAAGCTACCTCAAATGTCTGAAATGCTGCCCCTTCAAGAAGTTTCAAAAAGGATCAAGAAGTTTCTAGTATTTATTCCTACATTCCTTGCATAGCACCCCTGTGCTTTTTACACTTATCAACCAGGCAGGCAAGTCATATGCATCAACCAGACTATAAGTGACCATTGTCTTGTCTAAACTGTGTAACCGCTGTATGAGAGACACTCACAGCAAGAGGCAAATTCCCTGAGTTTGTGTGAACATACCTGGCAATAAACCTGATTCTGAATTTTTCACAAGAAGAACATAAGAAGTTTACAGATGAGAAGAGGCCATTTGGACCATCAAGCTTGCTTGGGGAGATTTCAACTAATAGCTTAAAGTTTTTTAAATCTCATCCAGCTGTGATTGGAACCAAAGGATTTAGCTTGGACTACACCAACAGGAAGACTATTCAATACTCTAACTACACGTTGTGTAAAGAAGCGCTTCCTCAGATCCACTTTAAAATGTTGAGTCTCCTGTTGATTTCCACTTATGGCCACTAAGTTCAAAACTAAGGTCTTAGTTTTGAACTGATATTGAAGTAACTATTTAGCTGAAGAGCATCCAGACCAGTTAGAATCTTACATACCTGGATCATGTCTCCCCTTAGTCTCATTTACTCAAGGCTGAACAGATTCAGCTCTGCTAACCTCTCCTCATAAGACATTCCTATAAGACCAGGAATCATTTTTGCAGCCCAGCACTGAACCATTTCTAGGGCAGCAATGCCCTTTTCAAGGTAAGGTGACCAAACCTGCATACAATATTCTCCTACCAAGGAATAGTATAATCTTAGCATCACCTCCCTAGACCCCCTAGACATAGGATAAGTGAATATATGGCTACGCCGTACAGGCAACATAGATCCCATGCAGAAACCTGAGCAATGGCGCCACGTAACAGCGAGGCGTCCGAGAAGGAACTCCACTGAGGGTACCTACATAAGCAGCCAGGAAAGCAATCATTTTCTGCATCTCTTGGTTGTTACCAAGAAGCAGAAGAGGGCTTGGTCCCCAGCATGCTGAAGCAAAGCAGAGTGGATATTGTGGCGACGTGGGCCTGCGTTCGCCAGCGGGACGTACCATCTGGTAATAAGTGACGATGGACATCACCGGTTCAAACTGGTTGGCTCTGCACATGCGCCGGCACACCTCTGGGTCAGCGTCCGTCTGGGGAGGATGGCAGAGTGAGTGTCACTGTTACACCGTATGAGGGGGAGGTACCAGCAGTTGCGAGGACCAAATGTCCACAGAATGGGATAAAAACCTGTCATTTTGATGTTGTGGGGACCCACAAAAGGAATCTCCATTTTATAAAAATCTGTGACTGCAATACAAAAAAACTAAAATTAAAAACCAAACTAAAGTCTTATATTTTGTTTGGATACTTATGGTTAAGGTTAGGGCTGGGTAGGGGTTAAGGGTGTCATAGTTGGGATTAGGGTTGTTCCCATAGCAATAAATGGATGGTGCCCTCAAAGGTATGCCTATAACAGTGTGCATGCATACACTGAGACAAATCTCTGAATACCCTATAATTTAGCATTTCTGATTAAACGGAGCAATGGTCTCACTTATCTCATTTCCACCAAAGTGGTGGGGGAGCTTGGCTGCTTCTGGAACTGGTTCCACACTTTTCTATGGGAAAAAGCCCTGAGCCAGAAAAGCAGCTCCACCACTTGTCTACTTTTTATGACATTTTCCCCCAGCAGCTTATAAAACCTTAAAATCCAAAACAGATCAAAATAAGGGGGAAAGAAAACCTGAATTTCACGTGAAGCTTTACTTTATTCTCACTTCCGCCTATGTAACATTTCTGTTTTGTTCTTTTTTTATTTTATTTTATTTTATTTAAACCAGTAGAAACACAGACAAAGGTTCTCAAAAGGTCCCAGCACCGGTACCAGCTCTCTGGATCGAAACGCGCTGTGTAAATAACCTTCCCAAACTAGCTGAAGAAGAAATATGAAGAAGAGCCATTACGTGTCCTGCACACTCCCCAGATCTCATTCCAGCTCAGATTTAGGAACAAATAGGTAGAAAAATCAAGGCTGAACAGCCAACCAGAGCAGTCATTTGTGGGGAACATCTCCAACAGGTTTGAGTGAACTTTCAGAAAAAGACCTTCTTTCATAAGTCTTTTATAAGATGATTAATCTATAGCTGACAGCTTGCTCAGCTGTAATCACAGTAAAAGGCAGTGATTTTGATGAATCTAAGATCTGGCCTGTTTGTATAGGGCACCTACAGGGTAATTAAATATAAGCCCCTCCCCCAAGGGGCTCGAGGCCCGCGGACTGGCAGCGTACGCGTAGTGCACGCGCTCTCCCACCAGGATCTGCAGGAGCTCCTCCAGGTAGCAGGCGATGAGGGCGTGGTCCTCATACAGGGCCCAGCTGCGCTGCTGCGCGTCCTCGCGATGGCGGGCCAGGTCGGCGAAGATCACCTCCAGCCTCTGCTCGTCGTGGCATACCTGGCCCCGTGGTAGCTCTGTGCCCAGGTCCTGCAGGGTGGAGGCACAACACGTCGGGAAAAAGGCGTGCCTCATTTTTGCAACTTAACCAAATCCTCCCCCAGGCCACCAGCCCCCCCGTGGCCCGGTGGACTCCCAGAAAACAGAACAGAGCATTCATCACCACCACGCCAACCCTGCTAACTGCTGAATCTGAAAAGCAGCCAGAGGATTTGAGCCTAGCAACCTTGTGAAGTCACCATACTGAAATGTGATACTTAGCAGCATTAAATGCTGCCATGAGGTCGCTTGTGTGGTTTGAGTGATCCCACAAAACACCATCAGGACATTAACCTGAAGATTACAGGGGTTAAAGAGGTCTGGTTCACTGTCGAGTTGGTGAGGTTTTACACTAGTTAACAGTAGCTTGACACAGATGTCAGAGTATTTATATGAATACTATACCAGTAACTGGCATGAATGCCCTATACGGAACAGGTTTGACAGTAGCCCAAACACGACCCTGGAAAACCTCCGATGCAGCAGCCCATCGCCTATTCCCAGACTGAGCACTCACGTCATTTCCCTGAGTCATGATAAGTAGTGATTGTCAGCCTTTGACAGGTGACCTATCCTTTAGAAACAGGATCATATCAGTAGGACTGATTCTCTTAATAAGAAGCATATAGGGTGTTACAGGACAATACCCTGACTGGCCCCGCCCACTGACCTTGTTCTCCACCAATGAAAGGAGGACTTTCTCCAGGGCCGGGGCAGCTTGTGGGATTGTATTCTGCAGGTGGCCCACGACCACGCCCACAGCGACGCGTGACAGTTCGTAACTGAGACTGGTGTTCTTGCGCACTAGCTCTATCAGCTCCGCCCCCGTCGTCATGGGAACACGGACTCCATTGCTAGGACTCCCTGAAGGGCTGATGGACTCGGGTGCCCGATCTGCAGGGCACGCCTGTTCGGGCGGCTCTTGAATGCTGGACCCAGAGGAGGCAGGGGGCTGGGGCGCATGACCCTTTTTGGGGAGAGAGGGTTGAGATGAGGGAGGGGGGAATTCAGGGGTGGTGTGGGCAGGGGGGAGCGGGGCCGCGACCTTCACGCGGCTGGGCACCGGGGGAGGGGTGCTGCTGGCCACACTGGGCAGGCTGACGTCCGAGGATATGGCTGAATGACAGGAGCTGGAGTCCAATGAGACGGAGCTTCCGCAGGAGGACGGGCCTACACTGGCAGGAGGGGCGGAGCCAGCCGCTAATGAGGAAGTCCTAGAGGGAACTTCTGCTGCAGTGCCTTGGGAGAGAGGGGGCGAGAAAAAGGAGGAGGCAGGGAAGGGGGGCAGGGGTACAAAGGTCATGATCTACTATGAAAAGCACAACTGTGGTCTTCAGAGCTGTGCAATTACATCAACGGCAGCTCACATGTAAAAGAAATGGATGCGACAAGCACGTAGGTGAGGTCCAAGGCAGCGTTTCCCAGCCCAATTCTCGGGACCCCCCCTCCCAGTCCGTCCACTTGTCTGCTCCCTTTTACAGGAAAACACTGGTCTAGGGAAGCACCCAGAGGAGGTGCAGGGAGGGACTTAGGAGGATTAAAGCTGCACCCGCAGAAGGCAAGAGGGGAAATTCAGATGTACAGCTGCACCCACAGAACGCGAGAGGAGACACTCAGATGGTGTAAAACCACAAAGACGGGGGACAGGAACAAATGGATGGGGTGTCATGAGTCTGAATAGACTAGAGGAACGGAGTGGAGGAAAAGACCAGACAGCAAATATCACAGTTAAGACATGGCTAGACAGTTAATTGCAGCACAGACCGTCAGACAATGGAATGGCCCCTTAATATGGATTCGGGCCGTAAATAGAACAGTTATCACAAAGACAGACAGTACAATAGCCGAGTTAGACAATCCAAGCCCAGACAGCGAAGCCGCTAAGGTAAAGTACAGGCGGCTTGGGGCGGGGGGTGCCTACCTGCTCGTCGGGTACCTCTGCGTTTCTCAGGTGGGGGTGGGGTGATGGGGGCAGCGCGCCGAGGCTGTGGCGGGACCTGCCAGGAGACAGAGAAAAGGACGACTCATGTGGGTCTGAGGCTCACATTGTCTGCCAAAAACCTGGGTGACGGGCCGTGGCTCCGTGGGTTTGGCTGCTGTGCCTGGGATCAGAAGGTTGCGGGTTTGAATCCCAGCATGATTTTGGCAACAGGGGGTGCCTTACCCCCACTTTCTCAAAAACGCACGCCACTTTGGATAAAGGTGTCCACTAAAAAAGGGTAAATGTAACACGTTCAAATTAAGAACAGAGGATTACCCAGAGTGTTCTGTATTGTAGAAAGACAGCATTCCTGTGTTTTTGTGATCTGCCCATTTTATGATGAGCCTTTGTCCTTCTTACTGTCGCTTAGGAGAAATTTCAGACAAATTGTGCAGGCAACTGAAGCCCAATCACCAATTTCCAGGTGAAACGTTTCATTTCTGTGCATCAATATATCTCAATATTTGTGAAACGGTTGAAGCAAATCTGGTGGCGTTTTAAATAAACTCTTGTCAAATGAGAGATGACAAGTGATGTATTAGAAAGGTGTCATTTCACATCGATTTATAAAGGTCTGCGGTACCTCGTAGAAGCCCTGCTCTCCCTGTATATGCTCAGGGCTCTCTGACATTGGCTCGCTGGCCTGGCGCCCATACGAGCGGGTCAGCCCATTGGGAGGCTGGGGGGTATGGCCCAAAAAAAGGTCACTGGTGGACGTTGGCAGGCCCTGCTTGTGGTTGGCTGGAGTCGGGCTCCGACGGGAGAGAATCTCCTTCCTGTGGTGGATCAGTTTCCTGTGACCGAGAAGGACAGGCGTCATTCTACACAGTTGCTGAGACCAAAGCAGCTGTTCACTAATCAGAAAAGAAAATAAATGAGACACAGAGACACATAAATGAGACATTACACATAAAAATCTACACCGAATATGAAATGTATGGCCCCAAGAAGGACAGAGAGAGACCACTTACAACTAAATAGATATTTAGAGCTGGACCACAGGACTCTAGGGCAGAAGCAGCCGTTTTCATCCGAGATGGCCAGAGAGAGACTGTGCGGTTGCTCTCGAGTGATGGGGGTACAGCCGCTCGCTGCCGGCCGGGGTCTAAGCCGCATTTAAAGGCGCTTTGCTCAAAAGGCCGGGGTGAGCGAGTTACTCACTGTAGCACCTCTCTCTGCTCCAGGTTGTATTTGCCCCCATTCTTCATGGCCCTGTTATGGATGCCTTCGATGGCCCGGTCAATCGACTGTAGAACTTCATCCTGTTCTGGGGCCTGAGCGGGAACGAAGGAGGGGGGCTAAAGGAAGGATGTACTTCTGCCACGTCGGCAGAAAGCCGGCACGCGCAATAAAGAGTCACAGAAAGTAACTCTGGGTTCGGCGTAATCCGGTGAAAAGGAAAGCAGCTAAAAAGACCTTAATGAGCTGCTCTTCAGCAGTGAAGCAGTACGGCACAAAGTGGTGGATTAGACGGCACGTTTTACTTTTTTTTTTTTTGGATGCGGTCACTTGCCGATTCGCCTGCAAGCGAACAATTTAACGCGGCTACGTTTGCACAAATTACATGTGTGGTAACACCACAGCCCTGTGCTGGAGAAACGGTGATGGAGAAAGGACGGAGAGATGGATGGACATACAGACAGAAAAAAGTGAAGACTTGGATGCAGTGCTTTTTGACAGCATAAGGATCAAACTTCCACCCCCAGCAAAAATAATTTTAACATAGCCTGTCCTGGAAGAGGCCGGGGCTAAATGCCCCGGAGGCGAGATGGAAGGAGAAAAATGTTGGTATCTCTAAGTAATTAATACAGCTGGAGACGGCCTACAGTGCAAAGCAGGCAGCCATCCATGCATGTTTTTGTTGGAGAGTGACGGAGACGTCAGCCATCATTGGGAAAGGGCAGCGGGTATGGCCCGAGTTCCGTGCCACTCCTTTCCAGGCACCCCCAGCCCGAAACGGACAGCCTCTCTCTGTGTTAATGGCCTACTTCTGTTGCCTAACAACAGGAAAAGTGCTGCAGGGGATCCCTGGCTGAAGGGGCACTGACGGAGCTCTCCAGGGCCCGAGAGCCCAGGCGAGAGCACATCCGAGTGAACTTGAGTTGGCACACTCAAATTCGCCACAAAAGACACTCTAGTTCACTTAAAGCCACAGAGAGGCCGGAGGACAGAAACAGTCAGGCTACTTAATAAAGTTCTTGAAATACACAGTCTGACTAAAGTCCCGCTGTCTGACTTACTCCTTTGCCTCCTCCACATAAGAGCAACGACAGATCCATTGTGGCCAACTGCAGGTCTAATCTGGTGAACCGTTTTCCCGCAAGGGGCGAGCGACCGAGCAATATTAGTCGAAAGGCCGGGACGGAGAAAGCAAAGCCTGAGAGTGTCAGACTCAGTGGGTTAGGGTGCTGTGTCTATGGCCGGAAGATCACCAACTCCAATCCCATTATCTGCAGAGCAGATAATCTGCAGGTCCACCGTCTCAGTCAAAACCATGTCTATAGCTAATACATGTCTAACAAGTTCATTTCAAGACCATGAAATTGAATTGAAAAACTATTAATTGAAGACAAAAATATAAATAATTTACTTAAAATGACCACAAATTAAGAAATAATTACTCTCAACTGAGAAGTAATGATTTGTCAAACACAAAGGTAACAAATTAACTTCCTCTGCAAACTGTAGTAATTATTAATTTCAGTGTAACATGACTGTGTCCTGCTCCACACATTTAAAATTGGTTCTGGAACCAGGCATGACAACCGCGTGAGTTAGCCGTGGGGGTGGAGCACGATGTTAGAAAACATCAAAGCTAATATATGAAACCGGGGGTTGTCTACAGCTGTTTACAGACTGAAAACCTACACTATGGATTCAGGACGGTCACAAGCAATCAGTCCCTAATCAAGACAAAGTAAAAATTCCCTCAATTCCATTCATATGTGGACTCGAAACCGGACTCGGGTCCAACTCCAGACTCAAGTACCACGACTCTGTGGTAGTGATGACTAATAAAAAAAAAAAATGTAAAGTACATCCAAAGCAAACTAATGTTCACTCTGTCCCGCAAACTCACACAGTCACAAACAAAAATCACAGACAGGCAAACACATAAAAAGGGGGCAGCACAGATCATGAGGAAAGCAGCCTGCTGCCCCAGGTTATTATACCGGGGATGACTGACGCAATGGGAACATTACAGCAAATTCGCCCAGTGAGACAGGCTCATCATTCATTAAAACGCGACAGACTTCCAGAAAGTCTTGTCAGCACAAGAGTAGCTGCATATTTTAGGACATAGTAAAATATGGTGGCCAAGAATCAACATGAACTGCACAGTACCCAATTTCATTAATAAGAATGAGATCATTTCATTCCTTTATGATTACATCCCTTGTACCAACATCAGCCTGATCCACACTCAAACCTGCAAACAGCTGAACAGCATCTCAGACATGCATATTCTAATCACCCCCTCATATTAGAACACTTAAAAAATAAAAATAAAAAACACAAGCTTTGTTCCTGAGGCTGTCAAGACCCTCAACAAATCGGTTGCAGCCTCCCCATCAGCCAGGGCCTAAAATGGATCATTTTCTCTCCACACCACTGGCACTGCTCATTTTATTGTCATTTATTGTTACTCTATAGGTACTTTTTTGCTGCTTTACTTAAAGTTCAGGGTTTATTTAATTAACTTATTTCCAGCATTCGTTTTTTTTTTTTTTTTTTTTGCTCTATGCTTCCTTGGGTTGTTTGTACTTAAAATACCCAGCGCGTGTGTCATGTGCTGCTGCACTTAGTCTGTTTTTACTCGCACTATGGATAGTCGGCAGCCTTAAGCTGTAGCCCCCGCCGCACACCGTCTGCGAGTCCATAAGCACCCACGCCCGCGCCCCCTGCATGCTGGCTCTACACCCCGGTAATAAAAGAAAAGGCCGACCTTTGCGGTCCGCGGCTCTCACTGAGGGCCACCGGCACATGGCTGCGCGTCACCCGGGGAAGGGGGACGCCTCCCGGCAGCAACTTCGCCGGACTTCGCCCCGAGCCGCAACCTGCCCCCAACTTGGGGGACGGCCGGTTTTATCGGCTCACCGTCTCGGTACCCGCGCCCCCGGCCGCTGGCAGACGGTTCTTACGGCGATTATTTATGGCGCCGGCCCACGTCACTCGGGACCGAAGTGGTGCCCGCGGCGGCCCGCGTTCCGCCGGCTTTGGGCCCGTCGCGGTTAAGCGTGGCTGTTTCCGGCGGACTTTCGGGGCCGGGCGGCACCAAAAACAGTCCGGATCGGTAACTACGCGCGTTACTTCTCGGCGCATCGGGTGACAGGCGGAGCTTCGGAGAAAGTCACTCGCCGCCATCCCCAGAAACACTCACGCGAAACCCGGTACCGGCTTCAGAGAAAGCGGGCCGCCTGAGCCGGGCCCCGGAGAGCGCCGCCTCACCTGTATCCTCTCGATGTAGGACGCCGGGATGTAGCCGGTCTCGCCGGAGCTGCAGCGAGAGCCGAGCCACCAGTGCTGATTGCTCCTCTCCAGGATGAGGAACGTCTCGCCGACGGCGAAGTGGAGCGAGTTCGGCTCCGGAGAGCGGAACGAGTACAGGGACCTATACATAGCTGGGCGTGCGGTCCGCCCGCGCCGCGCCGTTACACCAGTACTGGCTATTCGCAGCGCGTAAACACTCCGTTTCGGGCTCGCTCCCCGGCTATAATTACGTCCCTATATTAAGGGGGCCATCAGCGGGCGGGTTACCGAGAGCCGCGGCTCCCTCGCGCCGCGGACGCACCTCAGAGCGCTGCCCGTAAACACGTCCAGGGGGGCGCGCACGCAAAAAACAAGCACACGCGGGCACGCCCCTCGGGCGCCCAGGGCGGCTAGCCGACTGCCGAGCGATCGATGCGCGCTCTCCGCGTGACGGCCGCAGTTCTGGGAGAGGGAGGCGCTCGGTATCGCCGCTTTGACTTGGAAGGGGCCCGGCATTAACTGTCACCGGCGCAGTCTGGCAGTAACTTTACAGACTTAACAAAAGGTGACATTTCGACAAGGGTCCCAGAATTTCTAGCTGTACGCCCCTGAACGCCCCCTCCAGGGTCCCCGTGACCCTGACCAGGGTAGCAGCTTGGACTGGTGTCAACTTTGTTAGTAGTTATCTGTAGTCGACATGTATTGTAATGTCATTGTGCTGTATTGTAATGTCATGTGTAGTGATAAACGTTAATCATTGTGTGTGCGTGCGTGCGCCCACGGTGTGTGTTTGGAATAAGTGGTGCGCTCTGCACGGTGGGCGGTGTGAATGCGTTGTCAGTGTGAAAGGTGCGGGGAACATAAACGCCACCTTGTGGCTACAATACGAACTGTTTCCGCACTGCCGTCTATGCTGGTGACGCGCTTCGCCGACAAGCAGCGGCGGCGCCACTTATTTCATGTTAAGGGTGCTATGGGAGAGCTAGATTATTTGTTTGTTTGTTTGTTTGTTTGTTTGTTAGATTGCTTGCCTTACCTTAGCCCCTTCTTAGGGTCCTGTGAAATCCGTGTTTTTTTCTCAGATTCCGGTTGGTGGGATTTAATTTGATCTGTTTTGCATTTGATACTTTTATAAAATGGCGAAACATAAAGAGCTTTTAAGGTGACCTATAAAAATTTTATTCTGGGTTCTTTACCTTATTGGTAGTGCACACGGTCACACGGCAACTTTTAGGTATTTCTCAGTGGTCAGTTAAAACTAAATGTAAGCATATAAATTGACGCATATAAAATTAATGATATAGAGCGACTGAATAAAAAAGCGAGTTTTACGACAAAAAAAATAAAAACTGATCGTTTTCACCAATTTTAGGAGACCACTCGTAAAAAAACAGGTTGTTTTGCGTTCATTTGTGTCTGTTTAAAGAGATCAAAATGTCTAGTGTTCCATTTGACTGGCGGTGGTTAATTGGCTTATAATGGATGAATAGTGTTCATCTTTAATCGGATACCCTGATAAAGGGGCCTTAAGTAGGGCCGAGCACACGAATAAGATTCTGGAGCAATATAACTACGATTTGTATTGGAAGGTAAGACTGTATAATTAAGAGATTCAATTAATAAAATGAGCGTATACAGCACTTATACACAGCAGCGGCGGCAGTTATTTAATGATAATTTTTAGGTGACGTTAATTGTAATAATTAACAACTATTGCAGACAAAGTTACCCTGAAAATCTAAGGGGTGTACATGGTCCCCCACTGTCCCCTGATCAAAGCATACTTCACTAGATGTGCTCGTCTTGTTTAATGTAATAATTAATAACTATTAATTACACAAATAACGCAAAAGGTTTCTGCTGTGCAATGAAATTATATAGCTGTCACAAGCAAAAATATAATTTTTTAATGAGGAAAAAAATGTTCAAGGTTAAAGAAGTGTCGCCTTCAACTGAAACAAGTAATGATAGGCAGATAAGTATTGGTGTCTCAGCTGCAGAAAAAAAGGTTCGCGGGTTTCCTTGGGAGATGGACTGAAATTGACGGAGTCAAAGGCATATTAATACAGAGATAATAAGGTAGAGCATTGGAAATGGATCAAGCGCGCATGTTAAGGTAACGTGAGCGTACTTGGATGTAACTTATTTCTATTCTATCCCATACAAAAATGCATAAAAACTCCATTATTACGCTTATTTTCGTGGTCTGTGTGTCTTCCAGGGCTAACAGGCAGGACGGCACAGCTAGCTTTTGACGTGGCTTACTTCTAACTGGATGTTTATCTTCTTCGGCAGATCGGCTGATATGTATCAACATCTCTGCAACTGGTTAAGCTTGTTAGGGCGAGCAGTCTGGTGCTGTAAATCTCCCGTGCTGATTATCTTTATTCTAAAGTGCTCTTTCTTTTTGGTAGGCTTGCTGTGGCATACACTGACGACTTTCGAGTGTGAAAAATAATTAAAGCATTATTAGTGCACTTGATATAATTGTTTATGATCCAAAACCAAAACTTTTAATATGTTGCTGCTATCTCTCTGTACAAGGAAACATATACTTCAAAATACAGTTACTCGGACTGTTTTTCTCCATTTATAAGAGCAGCTTCTGGAAAAAAATACATTTGATGACAGACAGTTATAAAATGGTATTGTTCTTTTCACTATTGTCTCGTGGTGTGAGCGTTTGACATGTCATGTGACAGTCACGTGACGACACGTGGATGAGGAAATGAAGCTTCTCAGTTCTCACCCCTGTGGCTGCATGTCTGCAGTATTTCTCTAAAAATGGTCCAGAAGATCGGAAATGTAGAACGCCACAGAAAGGCTATTTCCTTCCACAATGACTTCATGCTTTTTTTTCATAATACTGATTCTTTGACATGTCTGGAACAAATAAGGATGCAGAAAGACAGCAGATACCGCGGTGCGTTTGAAAGCACTTTAATCCGCTTCCAGTAGAAATCAACGAGACAAGAGAAGAGAAGCTCCCTCTGCATCCCTCCCACATTCTCAGGGCGCGTCTATCTAACTGCTCATCTCGCCCATCAGCGGGGGGCGCTGCCATTTTGGCGGCTGCCAGCCGTCACTCTTGGCTGACACGAGTTTCCCGATGGCGGTTGTTCTCTGGCGAACCGGGAGAAAACGTGTCATTCAGGAACGCAGCTCTCATGTTGATCCACAGGCAGGTTCTTCAAGTGGAACTAGAGGATGATCACCGTCCACCCCACCCCCCACCCCACCCCACACACCCAGAGCTCTGGAAATCCCCGGCTACATCTCTTTCACTTTCTCTTTACGCAGCACCGGTCACACAGATACACACACACACGCACACACTCATACAGACGAAGAGTAACACAGACACACTTCTTCATCCTTAAAGGTACAAATATACTGTGCTACACACACAATCAGACACAGCTGTAGATATATGTACAGAAACAAATATGTAGATACATGTATATATTTGCTAAGGCACTCATGAGCCTATATACAGAGCTCAGACTTGCACAGGCACATTTTCTCACGCTTAAAGTTGTAAATGCACACCCAGACCCGCAGATTAATGTACAGATAGCCTCGCAGTGACGTGCCTCACATCGACTGGCATGTACCAATAATTATCATTCTCTTTTCCACAGTATCACAACATGGAGGCACGCACATGTCAGCCACCCGGGCGTGCATGGACGTCAATGCAAATGAATAAGCCCATGCACAGATAACCAGCACACAGTCCCACATCCTTCTGTTTTATCAGTCTGGCACCCCCCATGTCGACAGGTAGTCCCTTTCAGGGATGGACAGGGGGTCACTGTCTCTGGGGGTGTCGGAAGCAGGTGGAGACGGAGCGCACACGCAGCTGCCCAGTGCGGCACCAGCTGCATTGTGGGTTCCGTTACCACCAGCTCCCGCGGTTACTCCGGTGCATACTGTAAAATCACTGCGCACGGCCTCCATGCAGGACGACTGAATGTGGCGAAGCGAGTGACACCTAACCATTCACTTATTATTGGTGTACAGGTGACATTATTGGTGTCACCTGTATCAGAACAGCAGAGTTTGTTTATTCTGTAGCTTATATCTTACATTTATCTGAAGTTTTGTCTTATATTTTTAGCATCACACTGGTGTATCATGAAAGCAGAAAGGTCTTTGCAACCCAGAAAGTGTTTGCTTATAGTCTATTTTTGTACAGATATGATGTGTGAGATACGGAAAGAGGCCTGACAGGTATTTATTCTCATGAGGATGAAGTTGGTGGGTTTTTCTTGTGTATGGAGTTAGCAGCACACTGAGGCTGCTTGTAATTGTTCGTGGGTGAGGCGACAGGTCGGTATGTCGGTGCGCAGAGTAGGTGCGGATGAGTGTGAGCTTGCCTTGGAGTGCGTAGGTGTGCCTGAGGGACAGTGGTAAGCTGGTATGGGCTGGTGGGGGTACGAGAGCCCTGAGCCAACCTGGGAACTATCAAGAGGCAGATGAAACAGGAACAGAGGGAGTTTTACAGTATTAGATAGAAAATAGAACAGGAGGAAACCTGGAGTTCGGCGGCTGGGGGAGAGGTTACCTCTCTCTCTCGCAGTTTTCTGGTCCTTCCCTTGGTGCGTGCGTCTTTGCGGGTATGTGTGCGTCGGCGGGGGGAGGGGGGGCTCAGCAGTGGCCATCCCCGTGTCCCCGAGCCTCCGTGTCCGTCTCCGTCCCGGTGATCCTCCCCTGTCCGTCGCGCGGCAATTGGCCCTATTTATGAGTCCTCACTTCCTCCAGCTCCTGCCAGTTAACAGCTATTGTTTCACTTTCGTTTTTCTCATTGAAATCCGATCCTCCCCGGACACTGCCCCCCCCCCCGCCCACCCTTTCATGCTTTCTCATGAATAAACTCAGCTTCATCAACCACAGCTGTCGAAGCAATGTTAAAAGAGCAATGAAGAACGCTGTAAATAATAATAATATACTTAATGACCTGATGTAGGTTTGACTTGTACCATTTCCATGTTATTATTTAGCTGACATTGCTCAGTAGTAAGTAAGACTCACTGGCACCTGATGAGTAATGGTAATAAAAGCGGAATGGGCATGTCTGTTTCCTTTTGACATAGTTTAAATACTATCCAGGAAGCCTTTGTCATTTTTCTGTATCAAGTCCTCCTGCATCCTCACCTATGAGCCCTGGACAGTGGCTTTTTCGAGCTCTATGTGCCACACAGTATTTCGGTAGATTTCAAAGTCTGTTCAGTGTGATTCTTATCAGTGTGGCTCAGGTGGCAGGCCAGATTTTATGTCATGTACTTCTGAACACTGCCCAAACCACCTGAACACGCCGAACCACTTCTCGGCATTACATACATCTCTCCAATCATGGACAAAAGTTCAAGTGGTATTTTTTTAACTGTTTTGATTTGAAGAGATGTATAAACCACTGGAGAAACTATATCTGAATGTAGGGGGAAATGAATGATGTTCCGTATAGTGACTTGGCAGCTGTCCTGTCCCAGTATGCAGTGTTTCTGCAGCAGATAATTAACTGCGTTTTAAGAGTCAAGCTGTCTTCTCTGACTCCTTATGGGGAATCATGGAGTATAGATAGTCCCCAAGTTAAAATAATAATAATATGGTACATAATAACAATACAAACAAAGTATTGTTGTTACTAGCCGTTGTATTTAACCCACGTGTTTAATATCCATCCAATTTCTGTAACCACTTGTCCTATTCTGGGTCATGGGGGATCCAGATCAGAGTAAAAATCTGAGTATCTAGAGGAAGCCTCAAGCCAACATGGGGAGAACATGGACACTCCACACACACGGAGCCAGGGCGGAAACTCAAACCACTGCGCCATCATGGCACATGGACACTCCACACACACAGAGCCAGGGCGGAAACTCGAACCACTGCGCCACCATGCCACATGGACACTTCACATACACGGAGCCAGGGCGGAAACTCGAACCACTGCACCACCATGCCACATGGACACTCTACACACACGGAGCCAGGGCGGAAACTCGAACCACTGCGCCATCATGCCACATGGACACTTCACATACATGGAGCCAGGGCGGAAACTCGAACCACTGCACCACCATGCCACATGGACACTCTACACACACGGAGCCAGGGTGTAAACTCAAACCACTGCGCCATCATGCCACATGGACACTCCACACACACGGAGCCAGGGCGGAAACTCAAACCACTGCGCCACCATGCCACATGGACACTCCACACACGGAGCCAGGGCGGAAACTCAAACCACTGCGCCACCATACCACATGGACACTCCACACACACAGAGCCAGGGCGGATACTCAAGCCACTGCGCCACCATGCCACATGGACACTCCACACACACATGGAGCCAGGGCGGAAACTCAAACCACTGCGCCACCATGCCACCAAGATCTTTAATGTAACAGATTTTTTTAGTCCATTCTTAAACACAAGCCGCCTGTAAGTCGAATGGTCTGTAAGTTATACATTCCTCATTGATTCATGTCCCTGGCTCTGTGTGTGTGGGATTTGCATACCCTCTCTATGTGTGAGCGGGTTTCCTGCTAAACGTGACTCTAAGGGATGCTCCTGGGGTCCTGATTCCTGAGCTCTTGATTCAGATAAAAAGTCTAAGCCAGATATCTGAGTGACAAATGCCGGATTATTTGATGTGTAAAGACTTACAAAGATGCAGTGAGAACATGTTTCGCAAGTATACAGGTGTGTTTCATTGTCACAAAAAATACAAAAGATTACCTTAGACCGTTTCTAATATATTAATTATATTGATTGTGTCTAAGTGCGTGTGTCCCTTTAAGCATACTGTATTTCGCAATTGCAATTCTTAATTAGTGCATCTCAAAAATAACGATTTTTATTGTAAATATCAGATACGCAGATGGTTTAATAGAGTGTCTGGCACTGACAATCACATGTACAGGTGTGTGCGTTAGGTGAACAATGGTCGTCTGGAAAGTCCGGGGATTCTGGACATCTGAGATGGCCTCCTGGGAAGAACGTCTCATGTTTCAATTCTCCTTCCATCTCTTTACCTTCCTATAAATACGGCAGGCTTCTCCACCCCTTCCCATATCTCTTCCCTTATGTCTATGGTCTTTATTGGGTCGCACTTTATTAGGTAAACCTTGCTAGTACTGGGTTGGACCCCCTTTTGCCTTCACAACTGCCTTAATCCTTTGTGGCATAGATTCAACAAGGTACTGGAAACATTCCTCAGAGATATTGGTCCATATTGACA
>JAODKM010000118.1:7643367-7660616 GCA_026780845.1 Petrocephalus sullivani | reverse complement strand
CAGTATCTGCTACACCACCCACCTTGGTGTCATCTGCAAATTTCACCAGTTTGCTGTATATATTAGTGTCTATATCAGTGTCTATTATCAATTGAGATCACAATTCTCTCAAACGATTCTCCCTCTTTCAGCAAAAACATTTATTTAAACATTTAAAGTAAAACAAGTAAAAACATTTAAAGTAAAAAAATGTGATTTGACAATGACTTTCAACAATAAATATACACAGCACTTGAAAGTTTCTTGTAACAAAAAATTATTTTCCTTATTTTAGACCCTTAAAGTAAATAACTTAAAATTTGTTGAACATAATGGAACTTTAATAAATTTAAATAATAATAAAAAAAAATAAACCATAGCACTTGTGTTTTTGGGCAATCAGTCAACTACAACACTTGTAGGTTTTTGGCCAAGAACACTAGCTTATCGACATTTTCGGGCTTAAGAGGAACGCAGGCATGACACGGTGTTCCCTCCTCTGCTGAGAACGCCATTGGCATTCTCCGTGCTGGTGTTCATTTTGCTTTTCTTTTCCATCTCAGTAGGGTTTTGTGCTGGTTGGCAAAAAAATTAGAAATGAGATCGCATACATGTGTGAATCGAGATTGCGAATCGACATTCGATTAATCGCGCA
Source organism: Petrocephalus sullivani (assembly GCA_026780845.1). Classification (NCBI taxonomy): domain Eukaryota; kingdom Metazoa; phylum Chordata; class Actinopteri; order Osteoglossiformes; family Mormyridae; genus Petrocephalus; species Petrocephalus sullivani. Next base: position 7,659,982 of record JAODKM010000118.1, on the reverse strand, counting down.
GCCATAGTTAATATTTTCTTTTGCAATTTGGCTTATTTGTGCTCCTTAAAAAGTTAGATGCATTACAAGAAAAGTGTTCTCTGTCTTGGAACATTTATCGTTTAATCTAAAATGTTTCATGGGGTGTAGAAATACTGGTGGCTATTTTGTATATTTGCTTGTCATTTGAATAACACAGTTGGTCCTTTACAAATGTCCATTGTGTTATCTGTCAATTAGCCACAGAGTGGAGGTCAGAGGTCGTCAACAGCCGGAATTTCGACAAGGAGATTGGTCACGTGAACCCCAGGTAATGTGTCCCTGTATTTGGTATCCATCTTCAATGTTACCGACCGCCTTACAGTCTGAGCGACTAGTGACGTCATGGATGTGTAGCTTTGGTAGGTGCTCAACCATCTGGGAAGGTGCTGGTATCTTTTATGGTCACCATATTGCCAGGAGGGGGTAGAATGTTGGTTCAGTGGTTAGCACTGTTGCCTGATACATCTGGGACTGATGATCTGTTGCTGTGGTTACAGCGCCATGGCAGTAGAGAGTGTGACTGTGGTTGCCCCAGATGTTTGGGTTGGAGGCCTCTCTCTGTCCAAAGGTATGGTGATTGCATCATCTACGCTGTGTGTGCATGGCTTAAGGATTCCTTGAGAGAGAGGCGGACGGGTTTGGATTTGAAAGAAGCACAAGGGGTGTTTGTGCCTCTGAACATTCTCTGCCTTTTCAGGGCTAGTGGACAAGATCAATAATTTCCAGAGGTTTCATCTGGGGCCCATGTCCCCTGATCCCTTCCTTACTGTTCATGGAGATTATTTCTATCACACTGCCCTACCCAACAGGCCTGAGGTTTGTGCTTGTACACACTCATTCAATCACACACAAACATGCACGCACACACACACATACATACTGACTGGCACTAATGTTTTGTATTTCCTGCAGGTTGGGGATGTGAGAGTGAGCTTCTCCTATGCGGGGCTGAGTGGAGAAGGAACCTATCCAGGGCCTGCTCAGGTGGTAAGTACAGTGCACCTCTCTAGATGGCCCATAGGTGGCAGTATGTGTGGCTTGGCAGATAGCTCATGTCTTTATGGTCGCGGTTTGGTCCAGGTCAGTGTTAATGATCTTTCTTCAAGCAGGTATGATGACTGTGTGTTTGCTCTCCAGGTAAGTGTGGTGGCCATGCAGAAGGATGGGCAGCTGGTGCCTTATAAGACCACATCTGGGGACCGTATAGAAATCCTGTACCTTGAGGAGCTATCTGCTGAGGTGAGGCATGTATCTTATGCTGTGTGTGTCCTGTGATGGATTGGCATCCTATCCTGGGTGTCCCGTGCCGTCTACACAGTGCTTCCCAGGATTACACAGTTTGCTGCAACCCTGCATTGAAGTAGATGCAGAAAATGGATGTAAGGGTCTAGAAACTGCAAAAATGCATAGAATCATGACACGCTTTGCTGTATTTTTGATACTTTCCACATAAAGGTGTGGGAAGCTGCAGGTATTATGTCCCACAGATTATTGATGTGGATGAGTGGGGCTTGTGTGTGTGTGTGTGTGTAGGAGGTGTTTGAGAAGGAGCACCAGATGAACTCCATGAAGACCTGGGCCCTGAGGGCTGCTGGCTGGGCTCTGATGTTCTTGGGCATCAGTCTCACCACACGTATCGTGCACACATTGGGTAAGCACCCCCCCCACCCCATGGTCTTATTCATCCTACGCAATCTGTAGGCGGCTTTTCCATGTAGCTATTGTCATACATCACATGTTTGTAGATCAGTCATTAAAATAGACATTTAAGTCAGATTTAACTGCTTTAGAAACAGAGGACAGACATGAGCTGTTTCCAGCTGTGATGGGAGCTGCCCCATGGCACTCAGGGAAAACCCAGAATGAGATCATTTGCATACATGTGCTGAGAGCAGTAGAAACGGGGTGAGGAACATGGGTCAGGGCACTTTGTGGTAAATGACCCTGTTTTGCCAGTGGACTGGTTGCCCGTGGTGAGGGACCTTGTGAATATCGGCCTGAGGCTCTTCGCTCTCTGCGTCTCCTGCTCGCTGTCCCTCCTCACCATCGCTGTTGGGTGGCTTTTCTACCGCCCCCTGGTGGCTGGAGGAATCGCCGCACTGGCACTGCTGCCTGTCCTCCTTGCTCGCTCCCGTGCCCCAGCTAAGAAGACAGAGTGACTCTGACACAGGGTAAACAGCCACTGAGGTCACCAGCCCCTGCCCATCTCCAGCCGCCCACTAGGGCATTCCACAGCCCAGACTATTATGTGCATCCTTGTGATGCACTGTGACCTTTGACCCTTTTCCAAGGTTAAGCTCAAACCTTTGGCATAACGCAATTTCATGTCAGCTGTTCCTTTAGAATTTTATTGTATTTTTTGTGTGTTTTTTATGGTGTGTTGCACTTTTCAGGAGCTTGAGGTGTACAGTAATCTGTAAAAGGAGACAATTGGAAAGACAAGTGTGGAGATGTTTCTTTTTCAGCTCATTTCAAAGGCATGACTTGAATACACGTTATTTCATGTCAGACAGTTACTGTTTCTCAGGTGAAAGGTTAAATTATAGCCATTCTTATAGCATTTTGCTTTAAAATAAAATTGACATTTCAGTGGGGGAACAAATCCAGGGCTTTTGGGAAACTTCTTATATTCATTTCTGCTGTAACTTGCACATTTTTCCCTTTTGATGTAATTGCATCATTATACTTTAATTCTTATTCAAAACAGAAACAGCTTGCCACATATAATCAAACTCTGACAGTCTCTGTAAATGTCTTTCACAAATAGCTGCTTATTTTTTTCCATTTTAATGTTATTTTAAAATATACATTAACGACAGATAATTTAAGGACAAAGCTATTTACACAGGTGTTGGATGCACAAGACAGTAATTGCAGTGAGCACACAGTAACTGCAGTGAGCACAAAGTAACTGCAGTGAGCACACAGTAACTGCAGTGAGCATACCAGTGCCTCCCTCCGCATACACACATGCACATGTTTAGACTCACATTCATGTGTAAACGTGCACACATACACACAGACAAGGACGGGTGGCTGGATACGTTTTAAAGGAGAATTCTTGTGCATTTGTATGCTTGTGTTCTGGGGGTGGGGCAGTGGGCGGAGTCTTACACAAGCAGCCTGAAGCATCATTGGCTGTGATCTCGTTATTACCGGGGAAACGGGTGCAATGAAGTGCATCTCATTGGCGAGCAGCAAGGTGGGGTGGTATGAACAGCATGTACGTGGCTACCAGAAGAACGTCGCCATGGCATCCAAAGGAACATCACTAACGGGAGCATGGCCGGTCTGTTGCGGTTGACGGGAGAGCGTCGCTAGCTGTCCACAGCGCAGATGCTACTTGCAGAGTGACTCCATGGCATCCAGGGTGCGCTTGATAGCTCGGATCTGCTTTCCGAGGACGTGGATAGACTGCATGCAGCGATCGAGTTCCTCACAGCGGGCCATCAGCGTGTACATTCCCTACATGGGACAGACACAGTGTGCGGTTACATGCGCACACCACTGCATGCAGGCCATCAGGTGTACATTCCCTACATGGGACACAGTGTGCGGTTACATGCGCACACCACTGCATGCAGGCCATCAGGTATGCATTCCCTACATGGGACACAGTGTGCGGTTACATGCGCACACCACTGCATGCAGGCCATCAGGTGTACATTCCCTACACGGGACACAGTGTGCGGTTGCATGCAGCCTATCAGGTATACATTCCCTACACGGGACACAGTGTGCGGTTACATGCGCACACCACCGCACGAGGGCCATCAGGTATACATTCCCTACATGGGACACAGTGTGCATGCAGGCCATCAGGTGTACATTCCCTACATGGGACACCGTGTGCGGTTACATGCGCACACCACTGCATGCAGGCCATCAGGTATACATTCCCTACATGGGACACCGTATGCAGTTACATGCGCACACTACTGCACAGGTGCCATCAGCGTGTACATTCCCTGCATGGGACACCTTGTGCGGTTACATGCACACACCACTGCATGCGTGCATTCCCTAAATGTATGCACACACACACATACTGTACATATTCAAATATGATGACTGTACAGTCTCTCACCTTGATGCTCATGTCCACTGCTTCCCCCAGGCTGTCCACAGAGTCCCTGTAGGTCTGGATGTAGCCCACGCTAAGCGCCGTCATCTGAAAAAACACACAGATTTCGAGCGGTGTCCATAGGAGAGTGCAGGGTACTGTCACGAACCTTCATGTAGCTCTTTTCCACACAATTTTTAAGTAACTCCCAGGGGGAGCCATACACATACTGTGCATAAAATAAGTCTTAGGCAGTCAAAGAAAATGTTTAAATCATGTTCATGATATGTCTCAAAGTGTGTCCAGGCACCCCAGAACTAGCAGTAGCCATCCAAAACACCCATGTATTGTTTTAACTCGACCATTAGCAAATTCACATTTCTAATCAAAATATCATTGATTTTAACGAATTAATCAATTTGGTGAGCTTATGAGTTTATGGAAGGGGTGAGGTGCCCCTGAGCAATGGTTTGGTAACCAAAGCAGTGTTAGCTAGTTTAGTTGTCCAACAAGATATCAGTGACTCTTTGGAGAAACTTTGTTGGGTTTTGTGCTACTCTTGTATTTACATTGATTTTATTAAGCAATGTTTTTGTCCAAAGCAACATGCTTTGAATATGTTCTAACGGTGTTTTTTTCTGAGGAAATATACACTTATTACCCAGATAAACATTTTCTTTACCTGCCTATGACGGTGTCCAGTACTGTAAATGTGACGGGTGTATGGCCACTCAAGTGCATGGACAGTCGCTATGACCTCCCACGGGCGGTATGGCCTCTCCCCTCACATTCTGGATGGTCCCGTTGAGGCTGCGCATCATCAGCTCCACACTGTGGGCCACCTCCTGCGTGTGCCTCTGCAGATGCAGCAGCACGCCGGGGTCGATGGGGGGGATGTCGGCCGGGCACCGCAGTGAGCCCCGACTCCGCCGCTGGCTGCCTGCTGGCCCAGACGTCTGTGGCTTAGTGGCCCTGATACTCAGCTGGTTACCACACGCCAGCATCAACCATCACTATCGCCCTACAGAAACTGGATTAACAGCTCGTTTTATCATATCTTCACGAACAACACAGCTTCTGATCTGCACCGACTGTACCATTTCAGTACGAACACTGCAAACTTCTGCATCCTAAAAAAATTCCTGGTGTAAATATACATGACCCATGCATCTTATTAAATTGTTGCACTTTTTTAATGTTATACTATTTTATTTTACTCTTGTTTTAATACCATTATTTTGTGTGATTCTTGCCTACTACCTCATTTCATTTTCATTACAAATGACAGTTGACTTTGACATAATCATTTGACATAATAAAACATGATCATAATAAGTTTATGTTTTTCCCTTGTGTACCTTTCATTGTTTACTTATGGACCACAAGACCCTCTATCATTAGAGTGCCAGCCCCAAGCTCTCCTGCTCTTTTGCTCTCCTAGTTCTCACCTCTGTCCTACTGCCCCACTATAACGGCAAACTCACAATCTAGGCTTGGTCTGGAGCTCATCTTGATCTTGTGCTCCAAGTTCCTGGTGATGAAGTGTGTTAGGTCTCCCTCGTGACTGACTGTGCCCTCCAGCTCCAGGGCGCTGGAGATGGTGGCCCTGCGGCCCTCGGGCTGCCCCAGCCGGCCCCGGGCCCCAGCACCCCCGCAGGCCTGGCTGATCTCATCCAGGCTCTTGCTGTCCTGCATGCCGCGCACAATGCGCTCGCGCTCCGGCGGGTTCCGTACCCGCACCTGCGCCATCACGTGGGGGGGACATGGACCGGTGGGGCTCGCGCAGCCCAGGGTCTCCGAGGCAGCTGGTCTCAAGGAGAGCTGGAGGAAGCAGACATTTTAAATCACACACAGACACACAAAGATACACTCATAAATCTGTTTACCAGATATAAATACACTAGGTGCTGAATGTAAGCATTACCTCCTCTTCTGCGTCATCCTCTTCACCTGCTCTCACACCTTTATCAAGAAGAGGACACCCCAATGTCAGCGCATTCATGTGGGTGGAGTCAGTCGATGGGTATGGCAGCTCCGAGGCCCCTCCCACACACTGCCCCTCACAGTCCTGGACTCCGTTCTGTGAGAGTACTCCATCGGTTGGTCCCAGAACTTTGTATTCAGCTGCAGTCCTAGGAATCCCCACCTTGCTCTTCAGGGGTTGCCCAGTGAGCAGAGAGTCTTCAGCACTTGGAGGAGAGGGTTCTGGTGTTTCCATCCCATTTTCTGCCTGGTGGAGTTCCATGCCAGTCCCTGAGCAGTGGCTCATCCCTAAGCCAGCTGAACAAAAACATGTCAACATCATGATTTTCTGTCACAATGTACAGTTATTGCATACTCCAAAATAATCAAAAGCTAAGAAATATCTACCTGATAACCGTTTTACTCAGTGGGCCTTAATGATTTGTATTTGGGTAAGTTAGAAGCTTAGTCAGTTATACCATTTTAACTGATAGTCATTCAGACTCCCAAATGGCATCCCTCACATAAGACAACACAATCATGTGTTCATTCTCTTGTCCACTGCTCTTTTGCAAGTTTATTTCTATAGAGAAAATTACATTGGCGACACAATTCTAGTGTATATTTGTCTGCAAGTTGGCATATACTAAAATAAATTAGTCCAAATGTATTAGTCCCAAGAGGAGTCTTCTGTTGTACACTTGATAAAAAGTAACCAGAAAACAAGTAAGCCTTTAAATGCAAAAAGAAAACGAAGTCAATTGCGCTCGCTTTCCTCTGATCTTACACACTATACTATTTACATATTTGCCATTAAATACAATATTCACGCATAGCGGTATGATTTCATAATTATGCTAGACACAGAACACAGACAGAACTGACATAAATAAGTCAAAAAGGAAGTGTGATGGACAGCTAAGTCTTGACTCTGGGTGACATATTAACTAACCACCTAGATGAGCAACTTAATCGTGGCTTAGCCATAACGCTCATATCTACAGCGAGATGAGCTTACTCTGGTGTGTCCTTTTTCTAATAAAAGTGCTCAGCTCTTCCGTGTCCGCAGCACACACAGGTTTAGGTCGATGCCATCGGTAATATCATTGCTAATGTAATCAGGTGATGTTTTATTTTAATAGCAGCTACTACATTGCATAACTAAATAGCAAGTTATCGATAGCTAGACAGGCTTCCGAATTAAAAGTGCCCAATTATAGCATTTATGCATACTGAATAAAAATGTCACTGGTATAGATTAACTCGCTTGATGTGAGGAAATCAAACGATATGAGACACGTGCGAAAAAAAATCTACCAAATCCCTCTGCAGGCTTTTAATGTAAACATAAAGAAACACCTAGCTACCACCGGAAGTCTTTTCTGGGTGAACGTTGCCAGGAGACAAAGTCCAGCTAAAATAACTTCCGGGGAGCAACAATTCCTTGACAACATAATTCCGCTTTCGAGAAACATGTTGCCTCTATGTTTTATTTAAATCGTGTTGTGTACCTGAGCACCGTCACTTGCAAACTTCTACGAGTAACATTCATTTGAACGAAAAAATCGTAAAAGCATTTTGACCCTTATATGCGATATGTGCCGTGACACGTAACCTATCCGGAGATGACGATAGTGAGAGGGAATGAAAACGTTCTTTTGGAAGAAGCAAGTCGAGCTGTTGCTATATGATCAAGATCTCTGAATGGTATTTACACCACCTATTAAATCAGTATAGCTGTATTTTATATATTTGACTCAGTTCAGTGTTTATTGTCATTGACACGATGTGCAGCCAAGTGTGTAAATTAAAAGAGAGTTGCGGTTTCATCAACATGCGAGACGTAGGGGACAGGGGAGCTAGAGGAAAGGGAATACACATAAATTAGGACATACATTACGTACATTATACATAAATTACCCATACATGCATAACTTATTCATACGGGCTATGTATACAGAATTTATTAAATATAGGGTTACTAAAACTACTTTTATTTTTATGACACACTAATTGTACCCCTGTGTCAACAAATACATAGTGATAGACCCAGGGGATTTACCAGAGGTAAAGCTTTACTGGGGCACAGCTGATCAGTTCTGGGGCACAGCCTTCCACCCACCCGATCTAAAAATGGAATGTTCATGAATGAAGAATTTTTATTTTCCTGGGGCACAGCTGATCAGTACTTGGGGCACGCGCCCCAGTAAAAAGGGCCTGTCGACGCCTATGGATATACCTGAAGCATATAGTATCGCCACCCAAGTTGAAAAACTGCATTTAGTTTGTGTAAAGAGCTGTACAGCAGGACACACACTAGATGGCGCCATAAGACTGTCCTTCCAGTGCATAACTTCAGCTTGCACTTTTACCGCAAAATTCGGTTCAATTGCTGTGAAGAAGGCTTCAGGGCCCAAGAAAGTCCAGCAAGTGCCAGGACCTCCTAGTCTCCTAATGGTGATTCATCAGTGGGATCGGGGCATCACCCCAAGCGCAGAGCTGCTCAGGAATGGCAGCAGGCAGGTGTGAGTGCATCTGCACCCAAAGTGAGGCTAAGACTTATGCAGGATGACCTGGTGTCAAGAAGGGCAGCAAAGAAGCCACTTCTCTCCAAGAAGGACGTCACGGACAGACTGATATTCTGCAAAAAGTACAGGGATTGGACTGCTGAGGACTGGGGTAAAGTCATTTTCTCTGATGAAGCCACTTTCCAATTGTTTAGGTCATCTGGAAAAATTATTGTCTGGAAAAGTAAAGGTGATCGCTACCATCAGTCCTGTGTCATGCCAACAGTTAAGCATCCTGAGGCCACTCATGTGTGGGGCTGCTTCTCACCCAAGGGAGTGGGCTCATGCACAATTTTGCCATAAATAAATAATGGTATTGAACCATCCTCCAAGAGCAACTTCTCCCAACCATCCAAGAACAGCTTGGTGAAGAACAATGCCTAATGGAGCTTATGGAGTGCCATAAGACAAAAGTCAGAACTAAGTGGCTTGGGGAACAAAACATCGAAATTTTGGGTCCATGGCTAGGACACTCCCCAGACTTTAATCACATTTGGAACTTGTAGCCAATCCTCAGGAGGCAGGTGGGCAAACAAAAACCCACAAATTCTGACAAACTAAAAGAATTTATTATGCAAGAATGAGTTTCCATTGGTTAGCATTCGGCCCAGAAGTTGATTAACACCATGCCGGGGCGAATTGCAGAGGTCTTGAAAACGAAGGGCCAACACTGCAAATATTGACACTTTGCATAAACTTGATGTACTTCTAAATTAATGCCTTTGAAATGTTTGAAATGCTTGTAATTATACTTAATTTCACCATAGAAACATCTGACAAAAAGATTTAAAAACACTGAAGCAGCATAGAACCAATTTTTGTGTCATTCTCAAAACTTTTGGCCAAGACTGTATGTATAAATCCAGAGATTCCACTGTTTTTGTTCTCTACTGTATATCTGCTAACCACTGGCGTTTGCTGGGTAGTGACTTTACACGCAGCATGACTTTTAACCACGAGTGCGATCAGATTAAGTATATAAAATCACCCACACTGGGATTGGTGGCTGCTCGTTATAAAAAACATATTTACTTTATTTATTCCATTTATTTTACAAAAGAAAATGTGCGCTGTGCTTGGTTTATTTTTGAGTAAATACTTTTTTCCTCACTCAAGTCATCTCAAATGAAGGGCGTAGGTTTGGTTTTAGCTTTCGTAGGGACCAAATCAGCCCCGAACACCCCGCCCCCTAAACACACGCGGTACTCCTAATAATATTGGTATATACCGAAGTATATGCCCTTGTCTTAAATGTCAGTATGTCAGGGTTGACAACTTTGGTCAGCTGGCTGGCGTGAAGTTTTCAATTAGAGATTTTCAAGTCTTCACACATTTACATGTATGTAAGAGTTTTATTACCTTGTAAATATTCTGTATGGTTTGAAATTTTTCGATTTGAGGTGGCTAACTTTAGGTTTATAATGGAATGATATGGATTTGCAGTAAGATTTCTGGCGTGAGCGTGAGAAAGAGTGAGAGTAACGTCAGATGCGTGGGAGTTGGCAGCCCTAAGTACGTGTTACCCCTCTGTTGCATCAGAATGTGACACATTAGCCACGAAAAGCGTCACTGGAAAATACTTCGATGACCAGAACTTTGAAACATTGTAAGTTCACTCTATGTAATGTGTTACCAATGAATAGCCTTTATTTCCACAAATCACAAAATAAGCCTTTGTGGCATAAATCGTAAGTGACGGGTTTGCCCTTGTTACTGGCCTCTGCGGCGGTTTATTGCGAGAATCCGACGAGCGGAAAACCAGACTCATCTCCGAACCGGACGTCCGAACCAGCGCGAGCGAGACGTGCGGAACCGACGGAATCGCGCGCGACTCAGCCTGCCGAAGGTCGCGCGCTCTCTCGCGACTCGTCCCGTCACTCACTCACTGCCTCGCGCACGGTCAGCCAGTCAGATGAGCTCATTCCAGTTAAAAATAGCTCCACGCGCCGCGGCTAAAAATAGGCAGGTATATAAAGCCGTGCCTCGCGGAGAGTTGCACTGATTTCAGCGCGGGCCGGAGCGCAGGAAGGATCGCTCCTGCTGAAAGCTGGCTCCGGTGGGGGTTGGGGGAAGAGAAGAAAACCGGTCGTTCTCCTATAGTCACGGGACGTCTTGGCAAAGGCAATGCGCTGGAAACAAAAACAAAAGTGTGGAGTCTGTAGACGGCCCAGTTCACATTTCCGTCCCTTTTTAAATCCAAATAACCGCAATCTTGCCGGACTTCCTGTTTCGTAGACGTCGCATGGTAGCGATTGAACCGGCCGGGAATATATAGTTTTATTAGTTTACTGGGAAATATTTGGAGTCATTAGTGCTTCGTAGCACGAAATAAAGTTGCGCCTGTCTGCCAAATGTGTTCAGACTAAAAGATACACGATAGTATTATTTAAGTTTTTAATGTCACGAAGGTGTGTACATCCTCCCATAGATAAGCAAAAAATAAACGCTTTTATTCCATTTAATCGCCCATAATGTACAAGCTAAGATGAATTATTAATCACGTGTAATGCAACTTAAAATATGAATGCTTAATTAATGGTTGATTGTTAATAACCGGTAAAATGACCATCATAGTTTCATTTTTAAAAATTTGGCGAAAATAAATCAGCCATTTACCTTAGCCAGTTTGTAATTATATTAACATCGTTCTCAAAACTAATCAATTTCTTGCTTATCCGCCTAATTCACTTGGCAACCCCTTGGCGATTTTATGACTGACGATTTGTCCTGTACACGAAACTGGACTGTACTTAGGTTATAATCTTGAGATCGCAATGGCACTACATTATGTCATAATTTCAGGAGATTATTTAATTACAGTCACTAATCTGGCACCTATCATGGGAAACCGCATAAGGCAGGCTACACCACTTTAGGGGTAGGAATATATCTGAAGGGAGCACAGGAAAAAAATTCATTCATATTGTAGTATTACCAAGATGCATTTCTAATTAACCTGAATCACTCCTTGCGTGATGCTGCCGACAATAGATTACATATCTAAAAGACCACATACAATTTACCTGCAAGAACGTCACAGCCCACAAAGATTGAGAGGTTCAATGGAAAAGCCTCAGGCTGGCGTTTAATGTGCATATGAAGCCATTCCCCAGTAAGTACACTTTCCAAGTCAACACACACTTATACAAATATTTATTACACCAAGCAAATGCAGTTTTAATAAAAAAAAAATAGATTCCAGTCAAGTCCTTATGACAGGCAAATATGCCTTTTATATACATCTTTTAACACCATTTGTTTAAAAACCCTTACCCTGAAAAAAAGTTTAAAATTATCCGTACTCGTATTATAGGTGAAGCAGCCGGGTTGCCCTAATCACAGCTGCTTTAATGAGCACCAGAAGGGCAACGGCCAGGAGGCTGGGCACTTGAGCCTGTCAACAATCCTCTAAGGTTGCAAGTGGACAGGTGTGGAGTGGCACTTGAGTGAAGATTTGCATTTTATTTCCATTTCCCTTTAAATACTGGAAGGTTTACCTCGACCATCATAAAAACATAAAAGAAAAATACAGTTCTAAAGTGAATATCCTGAATAGGAGTATATGCGTGTGGGGAAACCAGTGGAGCAGATTATCAGCCCACCCACTGTCTCCCAGAGTCCTCTAGTAAAGTTTACAGTAACAGGCACTTGCTGGGCTTCTTCCCTCTCCTCGCCTGCAGCGCCGCCCTGGTGGCCATTTCAAACACCTCCCTGACCCCGTCGTTTGACTTGGCGGAGCACTCCATGTACCCAAATGCTCCGATTCGGTTCGCCATGTCCCGCCCATCATCCGTCTTCACGGGTTCCTGCGGGGGAGAGGTAGTCATCAGAACAACTTGACTGGACAAGATTCACAAAACACTCAAGCAAGTTGCCTTTCTGCCATTACTTATTAACTCACTTAGGTAATTGATGCATTTCTTTGAATAACAAGCTTTTAAAAGGTACCATTTGCAAACTTAACAGTTAATCTGGAATATATATCTCAAACTACATTATTGTAAACTGATGACTGGCTGTAGCTATAGCTACATTGTACTCCAGGCCAGAAAAATTACCAAGGGCATGGAGACAATGTGGGTGTGCGGGGATGTGCCCTGGTACCTGTTTCATCTTGATCAGCTCCCGGCGTGTGTGCTCATCATTGCGCAGGTCTTTCTTATTGCCTACAAGGATTATGGGTACATTGGGGCAGAAATGCTTCACTTCTGGGGTCCACTTCTCTGGGATGTTTTCTGAAAATAGAGTGATAGCATTAGAGGTCAATCGTGATCAGAGGTGGAGCCGGGGAAAAAAATGGCACTAATGATTGTTCACAATGCAGGGAGGAAAAGGCCTGAGCGCTTACCCAAGCTATCAGGGCTGTCAATGGAGAAGCACATCAGGATGACGTCAGTGTCTGGATAGGAGAGGGGGCGGAGCCTGTCATAGTCCTCCTGACCTGCTGTGTCCCAAAGTGCAAGCTCTACCTATGAGGACAGAGTTATCAGGTCACACTGGCTTTCAGTGGTTTACAACAGTACACAATTTCTTAAATTTGTAAAGTAGTAGCCTGCATGTAAGTGACCTACAATTATTCTGTTAAAGCAGTGCCATGAAGAAGGAGCCTCAAGCTGATAGATATAAAACTTAAATTTTCCCTAATTTTATACCTTGTTCTGTGAGAAACATTTGATAAATATTGTAATGAGACACAGCAAACTCATGACACTGAGCACCTTGAACAACAAAATCCTAATAGAACAAGCAGTTTTACAGCCAACTGTGAAAACTTCAGTCTCAGTTTTTCCAAGATGGAATCACAACTTGTGCAATACGAAAGGCACACAAGTGGGTTCTAGCTAGTTTTGGCCAAGGAAATTACTTTCCACCCTTCAAATGAACTGGAATAACAATAATATTTTAGATCTTCCAGGAAGGAGTCAACCTGAACCAATCAAGTTTAGATGGGTTCTACTCAGTCCTCAAAACTGTATTTCGTAACTGAGCAACGCACACGTGGCTCACCTGTTTACCATCCACCTCAATGTCAGCCACGTAGTTCTCAAACACAGTGGGCACGTAGACCTCAGGAAACAGATCTTTGCTGAAGAGAATGAGCAGACAGGTCTTGCCACAGGCTCCATCTCCCACAATCACCAGCTTCTTCCGGATGGCGGCCATGCCTACCCAGAGTGAGGCACATCACAGTTAGTAAAGTGACAGTTACAGAATACAGATTAATTACAGCTTCAAGGTGGGAGGACTGGACGGGCACTTCCAAAGGCATTTACATAAGGCAAAATTAGCCAATCGTATACTTCAGACAAGCAAAAAAAAATGTAGCCCATACAGATCACTCAAAGTAAAGTTTTATTATTCATCTACATATTATATTGCTTTCTAAAGAATATATACTGAATACCTTTAAGAAGCTTTCCATTCCTGTGGATAGTTTTATAAATTCTCAGACCTAAGGTCCCCCCGGAGTCAAGTCAGTAACAGAGAAATACTAAAAACGCTGGAAACAGAGAGAGCTTTTGAGCACTTTTAAGGAAATCAGTCAGTCTTTCAGCGCTATGGAAGGTCTCCCCTCACAGCTGGAGTGCTCTCTCAGCGGGCGGGGACCCGCAAGATGGCGTCAGCCAGCAACAGATGGTAGCCGGAGGACGAGAGCTTGCCCCGGGAAAAGGGCACCAGAGCTACTACCGGCAGAGGTTTCATCAAGCCTGGCCACTGATATGGACAAAACCGAAATTAATAACACCGCGTTGCGACGTTTCATTTTAATACAAGTGACTGGGGTTTTTAACAAGTTCGTCCCTGTCTGCTCATAGCCCATAAACACGCTATGAATCTTTAACCTCCTACGCTAAGTATCATCTAGCTACAGTAAGCACTACCAACCCAGTCAGAACACCACCACAATCGATAGAATTAGTCCGCAGTTATTACAGTTAAGATCGCACTGTTAAGTTAACCGCAATTTTTAATCCATGTAAATAACATCGTAGATGACGTCAGTTAATTCCTTGTTTCCCAGTTCGCTATCATAACTGGAGAACTAACTGGAAAGCGGGGGCAACTTCTTAGTTGCAGGAAAGCTTAATAAAACTCTGAACTTCGTGTACTTACAGTCACCCTGAATTGCTACGAACAAGACAAATTGTGGTTTGACACTTAAAGTAGCAAAGGTAGATAGATCTGCCCAGCAAGCCAGCTGCATAGACGTCAGTGTGTTTCACTCACACTTATCTGGCGAATATCTCGGAAAATACCTTTGGGTCGCCACCTAGCTTGTCGCTGTGATGTAAATGGTACCTGTACGGGAGCCCTCGGTTCCTTAAATGCGGCCACCCTCAATGTTATTTCCACAAGACGCAGTGGACATTACCGGCTAGTAACGGGGTCGAGCTGTGGAGGGGAAAGGTTACCCCGAAGCGCTGGGTGGCCCGTCACTGAAAGTTACGGGTTAAACGGCCAGGAACTCCGGCCGGTGGCCAATTTACCTCAGGAAGATGAGCTCCCACGTAACCAGCCGGCCGAGGGCCGGTAACCGACGTCTCGGGGCGGAAGCGCCACAGGCGGCGGTCGCCGAGAATGAATCAGCCGGCGCCCCAAACGCAGGAAAGCGAGCTACCGACGGAACTCCCAGGCGCGGATTAGAGCCGCTAACGGGCGACGGTAACGAGCCCCACGCGAACGCGGCGGAAAGCGACGTACCTGGAGCTTCGCGGAATGGTGACTTCCAGTGGCTGAGATTCCCTCTGGTCAGATCCGCCCGCCCCGAGGCGCGCTCCCGCGTACGTGCGCGCGCAGCGCGTGTGCCCGCTCCTGCCCGGGCGGAGGCGTGGAAGGGAGTGGAAAAAAGGAGGAAGGCACTGAGAGTCTGGCGGTTATGAATAACGGGGCAGCCAAGCAGAACTGTGCTATACGGGGGAACGAATCTGACGACCCCAAGATGTTTAAAGAAGGCGCTTTCAATTTCCCCCACAATAAAGTATTTAGTGAATGAAAATTACTGTGTTGTCATTGCGGTGTGTATCTGGGTTACACCCACAGTAACAGAAACTAGCAAATTTCCTGCTAGAAGTTGTGTAATGCTAGAAGTATGAACTGCAATGGCACCAGGTGGCCAAAATCCCCAAGAGTCTTACAGTTTTAAAGAATACATTTGAAATGCTTGATTTGCGCCTTAAATAGCAAGTTAAATGCACGAGAGATTCTAATTTACCCAGTCTTACCCGGTCTATTTCTATACTCCATGATGGCCATTTCAATTTACATACTATGTAATGTTTTATTAAAGACAATGAGTCAGTACGGCATTGAAGGGTTATATATCCGTCATGTCTAAAGTATACAATCAGACCATAACCTGCAATGAAATCCCCCATAAAAACAGTAAAAGCGAAAAAGACATTAAAAGTAATACAATGATAAATAATGAAAAAAGTAAAATGATACTTTAAAAATAAATAGACAAAATATGTGCAAAACGGATCAAATAAAGTGTGAGGGGCAGAGATAAGGAGGGAATATCGATTAGAAGTGTATCGAGTATTAAGCAGTCCGACGGCTTGAGGATAAAAGCTCCTTCTGAGTCACACAGCTCTCACTGGGAGCAGTGTTGCCAACTATTTCCTACAAGAAGTCACTGAACTATTCCCAGAAAGTAGCTAGATGACGTCACATGCTAATTTGCATATTAATTGCGTCATCACGTAGCGCTCACGTTCACTCAAGTGTCACCACATTGTGCTCGCTTTTTTCCTTCTCTGTGCCTAACACTCATATAGGCTATTTTATTTCAACGCAGCTCGAAGTTATTTCATTTATTATCATCTATTCTATTTATGTTCATTTATATTATTTACCACCAAAAATCACTGGGAAATAACAGGCTATTAACATACACACAAAACCATTTAAAATTGCGGTTTCCGCTTAAATGTCTATTTGCAAAAGAACAAAGCTTGACCGATGTAGCAAAGGCATATGATATGTTATTAACTGTTAATAA
>JAODKM010000118.1:7631500-7643267 GCA_026780845.1 Petrocephalus sullivani | reverse complement strand
GCCTTATGGTAGCTTTGTTCCATAAGGTAGCGCTGATCGGTAGAAATGAACTGTTGGTTCGTGCTACGGTAGCATATATTTCGACAAGGTAGCACAACTCGGCAGGACACCGGGCGTAGTAGCAGAGAGCTCGACTCACTTCTATATTGACGACAACATTGTACAGAAAGTAGCTAATGTTTGTCAAAAATGTCGCTAGATTTGTCGCTAGGCGCTTTTTGGAAAAAAAAAAGTCGCTAAAGGGATCTGAAAAGTCGCTAGATCTAGCGACAAAGTCGCTAAGTTTGCAACACTGACTGGGAGTCAGCAGAAGCACTTACCAGGTCTCAGCCTGGTAAAGAGGTAGTTGTTAGGGTGAGTTGTGATTGTACAGATCCTGGCAGCTCTGTTCCTCCAACGGTGCTTTGGATCACTGTTGTGCTGAAACCCCAGCGTAACTTCACCTTGATAAATCTGCTGATGCTGGGAGGAATTCATGCTGCCCTCAACTCCAACAAGGTTTCCAGTACCTGTGCTAGCTACACAGCCCCATAACATGATGGACCCTCCACCAAATTTTACAGTAGGCAGCAAGATCTTCTCCTAGAATGCTGTGTTTTTTTACCCATGCATAGAGCCTGTGTTTGTGACCTAATAACTCCACCTTAGTGTAATCTGTCCACAGTGTTTTTCCCCAAAATGTTTCTGGCTTGTCCAGATCACCCTACCACCGAACTGTTCCTGGTGCAAAGTGCGCTACACTGTGGAACGTTGTACAATGATCATCAGCAGCCAGATGTTGTTGTAGCTCTCTGGATGTGGTCTGTGGTTTGTCTGTGACCATTCTAACCTGCCTTCGCCTATGCCTATCAGATATTTTTCTTGGCCTACCACATCTTTCCTTCTCAAGGACTGTTTCTGCGGCCTTCCATTCCCTAACTCATTTCTGACAGACAGTCCAAACTTTGTGATAATTTCTTGCACCCTTTTCCTAATTCATAAGGATGAAATACCTTTGATTTTAGGTCAGTAGAGTGTTCTTTAGAGGTTCCCATGTTGCCACTATCTAAGAGAGAACCAAGGACAAGCACAACTAGCAATTACCTATGTTAAATAACCTTTTTTAAAAAAAAACAAAAAACTTCATAAAGTTGTGACATTGATGGGCCCACCTTTAAAATAGACATTGTGCTTGTCAGCGATCAACCAAAAATGAGGCTGAGGTAAATTTTTGACCAAGTTGCACTTGGTGTATGAAAGTGAATGTGTGGTGTGGCATCACACCCAAAAAATTACAATTCTTTAAACCCCCAGTTGAATCCACTAGAGCGCAGTATTGTCCAACATAACCAACGGGACTATTCCGGGAGCCTTCTTCAGATCACTGCTTCTCCTGTAGCTTGCAGAAGGAACATCACATATTTCCAGAAAAAGTATTTTTATTATTATGCCGTTTGTGTGTGAGAACAGATGTTTAAAGAGTAAATGCCGCACAAGGCGATGACCGTGTGCATTTACTGTTGGGCAGTTAATAAGCTAATGCTAATACTGCTAATAAGCCTTCAGAGCTGCAGCAAAGGTTAGTTTAAACCAGTAGTTCTCAGTCATGTTCCTGGAGAACCCCCTGCCAGAGTGTCTTCATTCCACTCCACACTGCTTTCAACCTGCCACATTCATTGTTAGCCTGTGAAGGACCACCCGAGTCCGATTAAGGTAGGGTTGGAATGACAGCATTCTGGCAGGTGGTCCTCCTGGAATAGGATTGAGAACCACTGCTTTAAATGAATCCAGTCTGATTGTTTCCAAGAAAACTAGTTACGGTCACAAGCATGCAATAAAAGGCATTAAGGTTTGTCTATTTACCACGGGGGTCCATACAAGTTATAGGGCCAGCAGAATATGGATTTAAGACATATGTACTTGGTGGTAACACGCTAATTAAAGGAAGAGACTTTGAAATAAAAAGTCTGTTGTAGCCTATACGTAGTTCATGACATATTCCTATTTAAAGGTTCAAATTTACAAAGGATTAACTGTGGACACCTGGAGATTTGGGTACCTGGGTTTACAAAACTACTCTTGGACCAAGACTAGATATCCACATCCATCTGCAGACCTGATGTTTGTCATGTTTCAGATGAATGGTGAGAACAGACTGCATCTGACTGGCTTAGATGCCCTTACCTGTCTTCTTGCTACTGCACTGGCTGAAAATCATCTGGATATCTGTCCTAACACTAGGTAAATCCCCAAGTCCAAACCCGACCCCCTGCTCCACCCCTCGTCCCCGCGTGAGACCCTCATCATCATCCCACCCCTGCAGTAATTCCTTCTCTCCTAGCTGGACTAAATCAGGACCAATAAACATCCAGCAAAGGCATGTTGACCTACTGTATAGATAATGATCTGGCCCTGGTACCGCTTAGCAGCAAACTCTCCAGATGTTGAAAAATATGTGGAGTAAGGAGCAGAAAGAAGGTTAGTTATTTTCCCAGATTTGAAAACCAGCAAGAATACATATTCTATTGGCTACTTCATGGGAAACCAGTGCAATTGACCGGAAACAACATGGGTCAACTTTCTTTCATGAGAATCCTGGCATTCTGGAGAAGAGGATGCGAGGGCACGTGAACAAGGTATTCTGCATCTTTAAAGCTGAACAAGGACTCTGACCAGGTGGTTTTTAAATAATAAGACTTTAATTTGAGCAGCAATGCTAAAAGAGGCATCAACACCAAGACAAAGTTAGTATGCAAATACTAAAACTGATGAGTAATGCAGCTTCTGTTTTCTCTTTCTTGCGAATAGGGAAGTGAATGCACATTCACATCAGGCTATATAGAGTGAAACTGGTAGTCTCTGCAAGTCATGTGATGTACAATAGTGGCTTGAGATTTCAGGATTGGAGTCTTCGGGAGCGATATGAAGAGCCTTGGGGTTATGGAATTTGATAAAAAAAAAACTTAACACAGCAGAGCAAAGAGTGAGATTCTTAGAGACAGCTTCACAATCAGACTACTGAACATCAGATATACGAAGATAAGAGACAGGCGGTTCTGAAACTAATAGATCAAGGGTTTGACTTATGTCATGGGTAAGAACTGCAATATTACGTACCAGATTAGAACAGGAAGTTTAACAATTTCACATCCAGGGGATTTCCAGGGTTATTAACATTAATCTCCAATATCACAGACATTACTAACACAGAGAATTAAGCTAGAGAATCTGAGAATTCTTCTACAGAACCAGAGCTTGGTTTAGGAGGACAATGAATAAATAGTATGACAGGATATTCACCAGTTACTCTCAGGGCAATGGCATTCAAAGGGCTTAGCAACAGGAAGAATATAGCAGGGATGAAGTAAGGCTTGAAAACTCTTGGCAGAGAATAGCAAGGCTGTCCCCTCTGCCCTGATGTTTCCATTAAAAGGACAATGGCCTGGCACTCATTCAGACCTACACAGGCCAGTTAGCGAGGCCACTTATAATCAGATCTAATCGTGCCTTCAGATCACAGTGCACAGGGGAATTGTTTCGTAATGCTGACTGCAGACTATGCAATGAGATACGCAGAAGCAGCAATACCTCAGTAACAATTAGTGATGAAATACCATTTAATTTTTTTTCCTCCCAGGCTGGGATCACAAACGAGAGAAAAAGGTTCATCTTACACTACATTTCCCAGAATGCTGTATATATGAAACCGATTTCTAGGCTTTGATTACTGTAGACCTCTAAACCAGACAGTAATACAAACTCATAACAGATGCTTCATTTCCTTGCTGAGGCCACTTAGGGCTTTGACTTCTGCCCCCCTGGCGGTGAAGTCCAGGCAGAGTTAGAGGTGGAAAGGGTAGTCCTGTAAGTACAGTACCAACAGGCGCGGCAGAGGTAACTGCGTGGGCGCAGGGGTGGCGCGGTTAATTGCGAGGCGTGCAAGGTGCTGCAGGGAGGGACAGGTGTGGTGCATCCGCAGCGGGCGCACCAGTCTGAGTGGCACAGTGGCGTCACTGAGCGTAAGGCCCGGTGAGGCCGGATGCCCTTGGATGCTGAGCGGGCCTCGGGGCCCTACATAGCTCTGCACCAGGTCACCTATGCTGCAAAAGCCAGGCAGAGACTGCTTGCCTTGGCAGCTAGAGTCCAGGCAGAAGTGGCCGTGGCTGTACTTGATGCGCACGTTGGTCGGACCTCGGGACGTCTTCAGGGACAGCGTCAGCATGTAGAGCGGGTGGCAGCTGTCACGCACCAGGAACGTGCCTTCCGGCTCGTCGCGAAGCAGCGCTTGGGCCTGGCCAGCCGACACGGGCCCCCAGTACCAGCCTGCGGAAGAAGAGACCCAATGACGGCCTTGTTTCCATGGTCACCTCCATTCCCGTTAAAGTGCACCAACTGATGACACAACATTTTCTGCTAACAAAATGAAGATTCATAGAATGACCTCAAAACTAGAGAGGTAAAGAGGTGAAATTCAAAGAGCTCACATTGGCCATGGTGAAGTTATCTTCTGGATGCAATTTATTTGTTTTATGTGTCCATGACCTTTAACACCTGCAGTGGCTCTCTGGTCCTTTGTAACTTACCTAATCACAATAATATTCACTGAGAAGGTAGGACACTGTTAAATCTTTTAGGGCATATTCATGGAACAAGGTGCTCAGATACATGCCTGGCTGTGAGGAATCAAAAAGTGCAAGACGAATAACAGTAATGGACCCTAAGATTAAAAGGTTGCAGTACAGAGATTAGTCCTGAGCACCACTGATTCAGGAACTATTTACATACAAACAACCTAGTTAAATACCCGGGTCAGATCACAAACAAAGCATAAGGTCTGTAATGTATTTAGACATATTTACTTCAGCTCTGTAAAATCAGTTTTTACAATAGTTGGGTGAATATTAACCAACACATAATTCAATATGCAGATGAGTGTGGGAGTCTCAGGGTTCGGGGTGTACCTGAGGCGTGAAGCTGGTGGAAGGTGCGGGTGAGGCAGCGGAAATCTTCTGTGGGGTCCCATAGCAGGGGGCTGCTGGCTAGTGGGCTGTCTGGGGTGTCCAGCCGGAGTGCAGGGGATGGTGCGTCATGCAGCACGTTCGTTTCTGCTACTCCATTGCTGTGATTAAATGTGCTGACCTCCTCTGCCGCTGCCTTTGGGCACGTGGTCTGCAGCAAGGCTCTTGGACTGGGGACAAGTTCAAAGTCAAGTTATTTAAAAAAAATCTATATATATATCCTGCATAACATGGTAGATATATATCACTTAAAATATCTAAATAGATGAAAGCGAAATTAAGGATATACAATTTTAAATCTTTGCTGAAAATAAAGGAGAATTGTTCACCTATGAGGTGAAGGGTATTCCTGTACAATAGGGATGTAACGATACATTGAATGTTGACATTCTGTATTTTATTCGATTACAGAAGAAAAGCAGAAGCACTTTAAATTAAAAGGAAAAAGCAAATTTTATAAGAATGAACATACAAATGAGTGGTATAAAGACTTGTAGTGCCTTATTGGTGTTAATGGCTGAGCATGTAAAACGTCAGGAACAGATCACCACTTTCCCGGGACTAGCTGGCACTCAGGGGCATTTAAAGGCCCACAGACACAGTCGTGTAATTCTGTGTATTTCCCATTTTAAAAGTGTTGTCTGTCCTGTGGATTACCAAGAAGTGAGATGCCAAGTAATTTCCCCTCTGGTAATAATAAAGGCTGTTTGTCTAATATGACGTAGTTCAAGTTTAGAAAGAGGCCACGAGTCCCTGGCCAGAGAGGCCTGCACGCCACTCGACTCTATGGGCAACTGAATTCCAATCTCATCCCAGATAGCTGTTAGGGTGGCATTCTGTCCGCAGGCTAGATAGCCGTTATGGTGGCATTCAGTCCGCAGGCTAGATAGCCATAAGGTGGCATTCAGTCCGCAGGCAAGATAGCCATTAGGGTGGCATTCAGTCCGCAGGCTAGATAGCCATTAGGGTGGCATTCAGTCCGCAGGCTAGATAGCCATTAGGGTGGCATTCTGTCTGCAGGCTAGATAGCCGTAAGGTGGCATTCAGTCCGTAGGCAAGATAGCTGTTAGGGTGGCATTCTGTCTGCAGGCTAGATAGCCGTTAGGGTGGCATTCGGTCTGCAGGCTAGATAGCCGTTAGGGTGGCATTCTGTCCGCAGGCTAGATAACTGTTAGGGTGGCATTTTGTCCAAGCAAAGGTTGCAGTAAGCTACATTAAAATTGAGTATGATTCAGTTTCTAAAAACAAACAAATAAGTAAATAAATAAATCCAAACTGATCTCACTACAAATTAAGATACACTTTCCATTCATGTCACAGCGCCGGTTGGACAGAGGCATCGCAAGGGCGGCGAATAACGAGGAGACTTCTGGGGGAGAATGCGGGCTTTTTCATTTGAGCGTTACACTAACACAGGCACTAGAACAGCTGAAACACGGGGAAGTCATACACTGGACTGACAAGCACACACATGGTGGGGAGCTTACACAAAGCTAGACACACGCAGGGATCAACTGGGGTACATACAGCACATGGGAAACACACAAGCCACATTCAGGAATGAAACCAATCACAACTAAACCTGAACTTGGGGCTATTTACACAACCGCCCGCGAGCATGCTGGGAACCCGGCCAGCGATACAATATTTAAAGACTTACATTTTTTTTTCTCATTTTTGACTTTGTGTCCATTTATGTATTATTATTATTATTATTATTATTTATTTATATTTATTAATTACTTATTTGTCGGTTTTTTTTATCAGGTTATAATGGAAAATTTGAATGTGGTATTAATCTGTATGACAATGTTTGAAAATAAAAATTGTTGTTAAAAAAAAAAGACAACATTTCAAACGATGTAGTAAGAAGGTAATTTGTTCAACAAAATGGAAGACGGATAAAAAAAAATCTGCAGTGCCTGGTTTGGCAACTAAAATTATATTGTGAAGCATCATAATACACATAATATAAAAAGTAGTACTACCCCCCACACAGCAAAAAAAACGAACACTAAGAAAATAATATAATTACGTATGAAGTGTATATTTAGAGAAGAGAGCCGGGTACAAAGCCAGCCGGAGAGAAACAGTACCAGGTATAAAATCAGGCATACTTATGTCCTTGGACTTTCAAGCGAAGCTGACATTACATTGAACTAAGGTAAGGTAAGTTAAGGTAATCCTTTATTAGTCCCACTAGTGGGAAATTTGCTATTAATTAATGAAGGAACAGAGATTGTGGATGCACTTGCAAGTTTAAACAAAACGAATAATGATCATAAAAACAGTGCTACATAATGTGGTCTAACATAAAGGCATAAGCACTATTAGAAATATTAATATTGAGGTGGGAGAAAATAAACGTATGGCTTCTACCAGAGTGGTATTAGGCCTTCGTTTCTTAAGTTTTATTTTATTTTCCAAAATTTTTAAATTTACCCCCACGAGGATGAAAAAGACATATCTTATCTTAAGATTAGTATTTTGACAATATAGGTGGCCACAGGGAGTATTTGCAATGCGCATATTCGTATTTATAGTGCTAGGAAATTTAGCCACAGGTTGGCAGGAGAATATTGGGAAACCAACAAATCTGCCGCTAAACAGATCTGACAGCTATAGGTTTCTGTTTCTAATTCCTCTGCTTTAATTCTCAGACATCCCAAAACATTACAGGCCTACTATTCACATTACACAGGTGAGATCTACTCGCTAATTTTCATAAATAAAGTACTTCTGTTGTGGAAGCACTTTTGCGGTAGCAGGAAATTTTTGTTTTATAGTGGCCAAAATTTCCGGCCACTGTCGACAACAAATACAAAAAGCAAACAAAACTCCTAACTAAAGAAAAGCATACAGTAAGTATAAGATCGGGTATAGGCCATGTATTGTATGCACAGACCTTACCACCTCACAACTATTACGTCTATTTTTTGTCATGATCGACCAGTTGCTTACCTTTGTATGCACATAATCATGACGGAAA
Organism: Petrocephalus sullivani; assembly: GCA_026780845.1. Lineage (NCBI taxonomy): Eukaryota > Metazoa > Chordata > Actinopteri > Osteoglossiformes > Mormyridae > Petrocephalus > Petrocephalus sullivani. The sequence goes on along the minus strand of JAODKM010000118.1, from coordinate 7,635,281 downwards.
ATTAAAATTGCATATATAATCCCACTTTGAGATGACGCAGAATAGGGTTCCTTTTTTATAGATGAGCCTGGCACACTGTCAGGGTAGAGACAGTATTTATCTGTAGGAACTACTGAGTTATTAAAAAGTGAAGTTCATAGGGTTAACAGCCTTCTTACTACTTAAAGCTTTTTATAAAGTTTATATAAGCGATCTCCCGGAAGATGAAGCCTTATCGTGTGGGCTGCTGACAGTAAAAGGCGCGGACCGAAAGTGTCCGCTGACTGCCCGTGCACTGATTTGGTTTCATGTGAGTCGGCTGAAATTCCTGGAACCGGGTTCCCGGTACGGCTTTCCGCGTGTGGCCCCGGCAGCGCTCGGGGGACCTCCGATCCGGGCTCTTTAAAAGGACCCACTGTCCGCAATCTCTCGCCCAATGGGCTCGACAGCCGCCCGGATTAGTACCGCCGGTGATATATATATATTTATTTATTTTTTTACGGAGCCCTGGTTCTAGGAAAAGTGGGGCGGTTCTGCAGAACATCCCCCCGTCTTCTCGGAACTTGAGTATGCAGCCCTTCCGCTAGGTGGCGCCATTTGGAAAGCAAAGCGGGTCTAAAACCGGCACCTTCAGCCAGGGCTGCCCCGCGTATGAATGGCACCAAGCGTCCCCATAACGAAGGGTCGCTCGTTTTAACGCGCCCGTATGCAGTTTCAGCGATAATTCGAGGACTTCGTTTACCCGTCATATAAATGCACGCGTTGATTGAATCTGCTAAATAGACTTAAAAGAGTCTTTAATCCCTAGCTTAACGTTGTGTTATATATTTTGTGCTTAATAGAACTGAGAATTGCACCTTTAATAGCGATAAAGTAGCATTATTAGTTAATCATTTTTGTCATCTCCACGGATAAATTATTTCATGTTATGTTGTGAAAAGCTCCACACACCAATTGTATCACTGCGTAGAAGACAGGAGCGCGAGCACGCCCAAGTACACCAGGGTATCTTCTGCGCAGGGTTACGATCGGTGTGTGGAGTTCGGTCGAAGTAAATAGTTCGTACAGTAAACTACTTACTACAAAGTCTGTGGATTATGTTCAGTAACCAGGTCGTAATTTTAATTAGTACATTTCTACGACCGATATCTCCAAAACTAGGCAACTAGCGGCAGAACGACCTACACGGATTTAAGTTTTTTTTTTTGCCTAATTCTTAATAATTTGGCTAAATAGGCTTTAAAGTTTGGTATGTTTTCTCAGTTTAAGTTAATCTTTTCTACTGTTCTTCAGTTTAGCTCCATAAATTTAGGAGGCTAAATAATTAATCATATTCACAGACAAGTACGGAAAAATGTTTTATTTAGAAGATCCTTAGTGCATAATTTGCAAGTATAATGGCGTCAAATCCTCATATGCACTGAAGTAACCAAAACAACATAAGACATTTAAACAAGTAGAAAGGTTGAGAGAGCGAGAGGTGACGTGTTCGAGAAGGACCACTAGGGGGAGCCGGGGTGGTATTTACGCGAAACAAACCGGGGGGGGAGGGGCTACGTATGAATGCGATTGAGAAGAGCATGGGAAGCCCATTAAATGAACTAAGGTTACTGGAGGACGCACAAGGGAGTCAGGAATCAGCTTAAGTGTTTGTCAGATGTTTAACAGTTGTCATATCTTAAGCTGTTGCTTTGGGCTCAGTGGCCACAAGGGAGCGCCCCATCTATCAGAATAGGAAAAATTCGGGTTATTTTTTGCCCTATAATTTTTGCCCGCATACATGGAGTTAGTGATAAACGGGGGTTGTTTTGCACATAGATTACAGGTTGCACTGTCTGATGTAAAAAAAAAAAACATCCAGAAGGAACTGCATTTGGGCACCGATTTAGCCGGTTTAGAGATGCACTGCACTGCTGATTTGCATCTGCAAGGCCCTGTTTCTGGTAGGTCTCTATACATCCAGTTGAACGTGGTTGTCTCTGGATCCAGGAAGCCGCAATCCCATTCGCCTCAATGGGCGAGAGGGACACCGATTGCCATGAAAAGAAGGAGTCATCGAGTAAAGCTGGTGCTCTTGGAGTTGGGGTTGCAGCCTGAGGTTACGCCTTCCCCCAACTGCCCATCCAATCCACAAACACCCACCCCCCCACATCACTCCATATGCCGATTTCACACATCCAGCAGTAAAAATTTCTAACTAAAAAATAAAACAGAAGAAATACTAACTCCAAACGCATTTTTCTTCATGTCAGAGATCGGGAGACAGGAAGGTGTGTTAGCAAGCAGAAGAGAGTGTTCACCACTACATTTGTGTGTGTGTGTGTGTGTGTGTGTCGTCATGTATATATTACAGTGTGAGGACCAAATGTCCCTTTTTTGACTTTGTCAGGGCATTTATTTGATCCCCACAAGGGGAAAATCAATTTTATAAAAAGCTGTAAATGCAATCAAACAAATTTGTTTGCTTACTTGTGGTTAAGGTTAGGGCTGGGTAGGGGTTAGAGTAATCATAGTTAGCACTAGGGTTATGCTCATAGCAATGAATGGAGAGTCCCTACAAAGATAAAAAGATACCTAGTGTGTGTGCGTGTGTGTGTGTTGTGTACAGGTTTTGCTATACTTGTGAGGACCAAACCACCGTGGATGGTTTGAAACACACTGGGCTTGTTGGTGAGGCAAGCAGGAAATACAGTAAAAAAATAATACTTAAAAACATCAGTTATTTATAGAAAGCCCTTGAGTTTTACAGGGAATTAGTCATCGGAAAAATGGGGGAAAACAAAGAAAGGAAGGTGGGTGAACACATGGAGGGAGCACTGACTGGCTGCAGCTCCACTGAATGAAGAGGTGTTCTGTGGGTGTACCATTGAGAGCTACAGGAAGGGCAGTGATGGAGGGCAGTGGAACAAGAGGGATCTGTATAACCAGAGCCTGTAGCCCCGCCCTCTAGCTCTCCTGTTGCGCGTGTAGCCTCGCCCTCTAGCTTTCCTCTCCATTCTCCCCCGGTCCTCTGATGAGACGCTTGTTTCCCCGTTTCCCCGCCGGCCCCCGGGGTTTGGCGAAGGCCTGCTTGAGGGCGTGCTGCTTGGGATGAACTTCCTCGTACAGGAACTCTTCAGTCAGCTCCTCGCCACTGTCAATCTCCATCTGTTTATACATACAGGAGGGTGAACAGGCGCATACACATGACGGAAGAGTGCACAGACAGGAATACAAGCACGTGAACAAACACCGGAATAAAGATGGAACGCGTAACATAAAACACAGGGAGGAATACAAACAAACAGGAACAACGACAAAAACATTCAGACATACAAACACGCCTGAAAAAAGCACAGCAATAAACACATAAACTCAAGGAATAATTGAAACAGATGGAGAAAAAGCACACAAACATGCACATAAACATAGGAAAATAAGATATTCACACAAATATACATGCAAACAAACAGGAAAAAAGACATATGCACAAACAAACATGAATAAACAGAATTCCAACATGCAAACAAAAACAGCCAAAAAATACACACAAGTCTAGGGGGGAAAAGCCCTATTGGATGCGGAGGAGATTCCCGTGTGACCTTTTTGGTGATCTCCAGCTTGTAGTCTCTCTCCACTTCCTCCAGAAGCCGACTCTTACAGCTGGAGTACAGCATCCGCTCCTTTATGCTGCAGCTGTAGCCCGGCATGGAGTAGATAAAAACTGAAAGAATGGGGGGGGGGGGGGGGGGGTTTTTAAAGGGGGGGGGGGGGGGGGAAAAAACAAGGGAGGGGGGGGGGGGGGGGGGAAACACCGTTGGGG
>JAODKM010000118.1:7587194-7601101 GCA_026780845.1 Petrocephalus sullivani | reverse complement strand
CGCTTAGAGGAAACCCGGTAAGATATAAAGAACAATACGAAAAAACCGTAGGCGATGCCACATTTTAATATACATTTCATATAATTACCGCGAACTTTGGCGAATGTCATACGAACGTTTGGAGAACGTTCTGCGAACCGTACAGTTTCTCAAACACGAACATTCCGGGAACGTTAAGAAAACTTTCCTGAATTACGTTAGCAGAACGTTCTATTAAGTAATCTGGGGAACGTTCGCCGAACCGAAAATTGTTTGCTGGGTAAGCCGCATCTGTAAGTAAATATCGGTGATATTGGCCCTGTGTTTACTTGGTATCGGATCGATACCAAATTTAGCAGTATCGCACACCACTAACGCAGGTGTAGATAGTGATGGCCAAATGAAGCTTCATGAACCATTTGCTGTATTTTCTGACCCCACTAGATGGTGTTCTCTGTTCAAAAAAGGGCTCAAAGTATGCCCCAAAGCAAAGCAAGACCGCCACCTAGTGGGGGTCATAAAATACAGCAAATGGTTCATGAAGCTTCATTTAGCCATCACTAGCTGGTCGCTTTGTTGACCGGAAAGATAAACAAGGCTTACATTTGCACTGCAGCTTAAGATTTGCAATAATCCAGCATGGGCAGCTTGCTGAGGAGTTCACACACACATGCAGCCTCTTTACAACTGGCGGACCCCCTTAGATAGGGGTGCTTAGAGTGAGGATGTGAAACATGGAGAGCAAAGAAAGAACAAAAAGAGGAGCAGGAGTGGGACTGGGGAGGATTGCAGCGAGATCCTGTGTTTAAATGACTCATACTGTAAAACGGTGGTAATAAATGAAGGGTTTGTTGCAGTGGAGCAAATTCATAGTAAAATTCCAAAGAAAATATTATTTAACCCTGGAAACTGAGCAATTGCCCCTCACACACAAGAGGTTAAATCAACTTTTTGAGAAAATAATTGCTCGATTTTGTCAGGAGTGCAATCATAGAAGGCATGGAAACCCTGAAGGTCAAGCTTTTTCATCTAAATAATGAATTTTTAAGCAGTACCAGAGCACATGGTTAAAATTGGTACATCACTTTATCCAGCTGTACAACAACATTTCCCATTTTGTTCTATGCATGATTGAAATTGAAGAATCCAGACGGTTTTACTTCCTCTCTATGAGTTAATACCAGCAGAGGTCACTGTTGAGAATGCTTGCAGTTAAACGTAAAACTGATGTTTTTACCCAGAAAAAAAAAGAAAAAAAAAAAATTAATGGTATTTCTATGTATTAAAAGCAAGAATGTATGCCCTAGAATATTCAATAATTCTATCTCTCATTTTCAGGTCTGGCAAATGAAACACACTATGCCTCTCCTCCTTCACATCCAAATGGAGTCCCAGAGTGCCTCAGCAATGGCTGTATGGTGGGCAGCCATATGCCTTTGAATAATAGAGGGATCTGTGAGTATACCCACCCTGCTGAGTTTTCAATTTTAAAATGAAAATGCCCTTAACCCAAAACTGGATCAGTCTAAGCTTTGTGTGGTTATGAGGCCCGGAGACCTGAGTCAGTCCATTACAGTACAGTGACATAAATGGTCACAAATGACTGTGTGCTACATAGTAGTAACAGACCACTGTGCCTTGATGTCATTTCCCCTGCCTGTGTCCCACAGCCTCTCCCGAAACGCCCCTCGCATCACCATTAGCGACCTCAGTCTCTGAGCAGTACAGCCAGGGTGTCATCACCATGCTGCCCAAAGACACTCCGCTTCCGGCCCAGCACATACCAACCAAGCGAGAGAGCCACTGAGCCTCCTCGCAGACTGCAAGCCAAGCTCAGCCCTGACTTACCAGCTACATTAATATTTCTATGGTGGTCCTTTTAACGGCGGTTGTAAATAACTCATGGCATGTCAGACATGTATTGTATATACAGTTAAACATGCTTTTTATAATAAATGTTTTTAAATATTGCAACGGTTTACCACTTTGTCCCAATAATTTTTTTTTTTTTACATCATTATATAAAGTAATAATTAAACCTATTAAATACCACACTGGAATTTTATGAATTTTTAGATAAATTTCAAGGTATCCAAACTGAGCTATTTTTACAGGCTGACATGCAACCAGCCCCAGTGTTCAAACCTCATCACAAAAGAGGGCGAAATACTTTTTCAGGCTTTTCCATGACCACCCTTTACAGCCACATTCAGCTATAGTAGGTTTAAAACAATCGGTCTGACATTTACAGGAATGCAGTTCTTACTCATCCTAACCCAGAGGTTCTGACTCGCTATACAATTCCCCTTCTTTGGGCACAGATGCCATTCAACACTCAGCAAAAGCGGTCACATAAAGAATTGTACTGGAAAGCAAATTAAGTGAAATGTATTTACACATCACATCACATTACATGAAACTATAATGGAGTGAAAATTGACAGAAGAAACAGTGAACATTATACCATGTAACCACAGGCCATTAATATTCAAATTACTTTAGACAACACAACAAATGGTGTTACCATGAGTTTATTGCTAGGAATGTCAGTAATACTTGCCAACAGAAATATAGCATAGTCTCAGTTATGGAACCGGCTTAAAGCAGATCATTTAAACATTCAGGGCAAAGACTAAAACTGACAACAGGTCAATACAGAGCATAAAGTTTGCTCAGCCAATCACAATAGACAATTCAAAAATATACAAAGATAGATTAGTAGAAATCAAATCATTGGCAGAAGCCTAAAAAATTGCAGTGAGTAAATATTTACCCAAAATAGCTAAAGCCATACTTCGAATACTTATTTTTGGTTGTATGTCAGAAGTGCAACTACAAGAAATCTCGTCATTAGGCATTGACTGAAAGATTAAACACTAATGCAGACCAAGAAATTAACTAGAGGAAAGCACTGAGGGCCATTCATAATGTTACATCTTCCCTTTTTCATCAACTCATGACCCAAATGTTTAACAATTAGAGTCAAATTTAGTAAACATAGTGCATCAATAGTAAATAGAACATCAAACAAAAAAAGGACAGAAAAAAAAATTCTATGCATCTCACTTCAAGGAGGGCAGCACTGGTGGTAAAATTTTCTGAAGGGGAAGGGGTTTACAGCAATAACACTTGTCAGTAAAAAAAAAAAAAAAAAAAACCAACATGAGGAAAAAATAATTTGAACCACACACTCCACAACCCACTCAAAATGGTCCTCTGACCCACTTTTTGGTTGCGACCCATCAGTTGAGAAAAAGTGTAGCACTGAGCACCACACTAAGCCCTAATATCTCCAAAATGCATCACACCCTTACATACTCAAAAGCAGGGGTGGTCCACAATACAGGACTACACACCCACTGATGGGTCAGCTCTGGACCCATATAAGTTTATCGAAACCAGTTCAGATACAGGGAATGACTATAATCTAAGAGACATGCACCTGGCTGTCTTTCTTTAAAAATTATTTAGTTAAGAAACATTAAAAATCAGCAGTTCATAAATGCTCTTGGCATTAAGTAGCACACACATATTGTAACGTGTCAAAAGCACCTGGCAAGGATGTTACACAAATATTAAATATTAAATAAAATCCATCAGTCTTTGGGGTTTGGAATAGAGACTCGAACAACACACACAACAAATGGTGTTTAGTGTTCAGAGTTCAAATTTTTGGAAGTAAATATATAATTTTAAAAAAAGACATCAACATTATATAAATCACAGATATATCACTTTGTGCCTCATTCCAGAATGCTGGTGCAAGGACCACAGAAAGTGCAAATTAAAGCTCTTAGAATGTTCTACAAAACTGGAACTCATTGTTGAACTGTATAAATTAAACAACATCATTCAGCAAGTCTGGTGGGTAAATATAGTAAAAGCTCTCGTATTCAGCAACGTCAGGACTGCTGGAGTTGAATTTCTCAGAAAAACTGAATTGTAACATTTCTCATAATCCTTTTATGCACACAAATTATAACTGTATTTTAACACAATGCAATGTCACTGTGAGACGAAGTTAGACATTTGATACAACAAGACTTTCCCAGTTATTTGCCTGGCAACAAGAGGCATGACTATTAAAGCATGCTGTTCTGTAAGCATGTACAGGAACTTCTCTACATTTCTATTGCGCAATGCTTTTCTTTGTTATTTTTAGTTTTGTGTATATTCTTAATAGAACTGAGTTATTACTTATGAATTTTTAACTGATACTGATTTTACAGATTTACAATTTTTTGCCGATGTCAGGCTTGTTCTGTATAGCTATTTTGGTCTTTCAATGAAACATAACACTATTTTGTATTCTAAAAGGTACTGAAAAGCACGCACCCGGCCTGGTGCCTGTGCCAAACAGCATAGGGCACATGGCAGGGGTACACCCTTGACCAGATGCCAGGGTATTTACAAAACATTTGAAACAGTCAAATTCAAACGAAGTGAAACGGCATTAATTAAAGAGGAGTGAAACTGCCAACATCTCGTTAGTGTGAAACATGAAAGCTCTGGCTGCTGAGATGGTAGCGGTGGGCAGGGTGGGCTGGGGACCACAGGTTTTAACTGAAGTCTCGATTTTTGAGCACCGACGGAGCCACGACCGTCCAAACATAGATGCTGAGGCAAAGCCAGCTGGATGCTATCTTCACCCAAACGATCGGCCAACTGCTCGTCATGGTGCTGTGATGTGCATCGGGGCTGGAATCGGGACAAAAGAAGCGGGTACAGTCACAGTGCTACTCCAGAGACGGGTGTAGAGGCGTGCAGATGAAAAACTAACGTGATCGATGAATAGCACACCTGCCCTGTTCACTGTATCACAGCAATCCTCTCCAATAACCAGCAGTAACACCAAAATTAAAATTATGATCATGAGATGTTAGATGTTTATACCACTGAATCATCTTGCAATTAAACTCCCCTTTTAGAAGCGAAGTAAAAAAAATATGTATACATGCTATAAAATGTTAGATGTTATAAGATGATCACAAGTTGCAATCTACCGACTTATCTACTGACCTGTACCAGTTTGTCAGTGTCATCATTATGTAGAGACAGGCCAGACAGAGCATGAAATGAAAAACCGAGTAGTTGTACTGGACAGCATCCTTTTCATTATCCTCGAAGCGCCTTGGCCCTCTGGACTCGTCTGCCTCATCAGGAGTGCTCGCCGTGTAGTCATCCAGGATGACCGTGTCATTGGAGGACAGGGTCAGCTTGTTCGCCTGGCTGGTGCTGGAGGACCGGATGCTACCAGACACCAAGAGGCAGGACTATTGGTTAGGACAGTGTTATTCTCTCTTATTCTCATGAGCCATCGCTTAAGTTTTAGTATCCTGTCAAGCTTTTAGTTACAAATATGATTTTTGTTCCTGGAAGACATTTACATAACTTCTTGCTTTTATTTTTTCATCCAAAGCTATCCATACTAATTCTGCTTTCTCAAAGAGTAATTCCTTGGAGCTACTGTAGTTAAGGGCCTTGCTCAAGGGCTGAACAGTGATATCACACCAGGATTTGATCCAACAACCTTCCGATCACAGGACAGCATGCTCACATGCTGAGCCACACACCACCCCCAATACTACTCCACAACAAGGGATGGGTTTCGTTAAGATTTTAACGGTACTACCACTCTTTCCGGTGCTGCTTATCGGTCTGGTACTTTAATGGTATTGTTATCGGTACGTTTTGAAGATCAAATTAACAACATAATTAACAGTACACTTATTTAACAAATCACTATTATTATTCAACAAATTTGCATTATTATTTAACAAATTTGCATTAAATGTGAAATGCAAAATAAAATTTCACAAAAAATACAGCAATGTTTTAAACATTTCTGGTAATGGAAATGTAAAATAAACATAAATGATGTTAATGCGAGGCCTTTAATGCCTTTACATGCAAAATACCTGTTGCATTTTTGGAAACAAGCACTATCCGCATTAATTCTAGTGAAGCGCAACCACACTTTTGATCTCTTACCTCTCCCTCCATCGTCACTAGTTGCGGCTCGGCCGTCCCTGCCCAATCTGTGTGTGCATGTGCATATTTTACAGTACCACAGATCTGTATAGCAATCAGTGTTGCCAACTTAGCGACTTTGTCGCTAGATCTAGCGACTTTTCAGATCCCTTTAGCGACTTATTTTTCAAAAAGGGCCTAGCGACAAATCTAGCGACATTTCTGACAAACCTTAGCTACTTTCTGCACAACATTGTCGTCAATATGGAAGTGAGCTGAGCTCCCTGCTACTACGCCTGGTGTCCTGCCGAGTTGTGCAGTTATTTCTATCGATCAGCGCTACCTTATGGAACAAAGCTACCATAAGGCTGCGCTCGCTCGCTCGGAACGGCTTTGATAGGTAACGTGGTTTGTCAGAACACTGGCCGCGCGTCCCAGAGGGAGCGATCCCTGGGGCAGTCCGGCTGCTGAGCTGATCACTCTGACAGGTAGACGTGAAAATGAATGATCTGCGCACTTATGAGATTATGTTTATATACAAAAAAAAAAATCTGATTTATTGATTTCTCCAGTACCAAAAGCAATACCGTTAAAGTGAAAGCTTATCAATACTCTGGTCTTTAAAAATTTAGACCCGCGGTCCGTTTAGTACCAGGTTTCGGTACCCATCCCTAAATCAGCTCCTGATTAAGTTGAGAACACATTCTCATTTCAGAGATGATCATGAGAAAGGAAGTCACTTGCATGGTGCCACTGGGGTCCTGCACTATTACAAAGATGCTGTTGTTTACCCATGACAAACCAGAAACACACTGCAGTCAGTCCAGCTACAACACGACTAAGGTGTTCCTGAAAAACCTTGCATTCACTAAAATCACGTACTAAAATATATACATATATCGATTGGGAAAAATAGGGTTAGGGGCCCTATTTTTGTGACTCCAAAATTCAAATAATGCCAAACAAAAATTAGTAAATATTAAAAACAGCAATACCAGTGGCCAATAATGTAATTATGTGCAAGACAATAAAACAATAAATTCTAAAATAATACATTCTATCATAAATATCTCATAATGAGTCTGACAAGAATTGTGCAGTACCCATTACAACCAAACGTGCCAAACTCATTAGCTTGTCGACTGAATAGAGTAGGGAGTAGTGATGGTCAAAAAGATGCTTCATGAACCATTTGTTGTATTTTCCAACCTCACTAGATGGTGTTGTTGGTTTATGTTAGGGCACGTTTTAGTCCTTTTTTTGAACAGAAAGCAATCTTGTGGGGTCAGAAAATACAGCAAATGGTTCATGTGTCCTACAGGCCATCATTAGTGGTGAGTAGTGAGCCACAGCCACCATGCGGCTGGGCATGTACAAATCACAAATACAGCAGATTACGGTACGTGGAGGGGCACTGGAGGCAACATAGTTACAGTCCACGAAAAGCAAATGTAAGTGAATTTTAAAAAACTGCTCTGAGTTTTTATACAATAATTTGTGAAATATCTTTAGATTTTTAGAATGTACAAAAAGTTTGATTGTTTTAGACTTGAAAACCCGTTCGACAGATTGACTGGAATGAACGGGACATCACTATTGTTCACTTGGATGGCTTTTTTTGCTTGCAAGTGGTGTTCCTCGCCAAGACCATATCGCTTAGTGTTGTTCTCTGCAACTGAAAATAACACAAATACAAATGCAATTCCACGTTGTATTGGACTTGGGTACTAAAACATAAATCACATTAGAGTACTGTGAGAGTACTGTGGAAGATAGATGTGGCTTGGTGATGGGAAAAGGGCACCATGGCCACATCCGATCTTTGCTTCCACAGAGACGGTCTATCTTACCTCGAGTAAAGAATGCAGACGACAAAAAGGAAGAGTCCCACGATTCTCTGGGCATCCCTCCATGGCAGGTATGGGGGGGAGAGGGCAGGCACCTCAGTGCCAACCAGCACAACTTCTGTCTGGTTTTCCACAGTCACGGGTGAAACCATGCGATCTGTAATAGGCCGGATGATGCTGAGCAGGCCAGGATTGCACTTTTCATCTGGAGGGTGAGGTACAGGGTACGAGGTTAGGGCCATCCTAAATAGGGCACAAGGATTTTAGACACATTTACTGCAACTGGATAAAACTAAGTTTCAGTCAAGCATCATGTACTTACAGCATGTTTTTTACTTGATGCACATTTTTAATTCTGGAATTGTACTCTGGCAAATCCTCAGGTTTATTCTAAAGCCACCCGAATGACATGAGACTAGCTTTATTACCATTAGGTTTCACCAGTAAAGCATCATGTAGGGCTGAACGATTTTAAGAAAATATCGAATTGCGATTTATCTGACAAATATTGCGATTTGCTTTGCGATTTTTTTTAAACTCAGTATTCACTATATGTATAAAAAACCGTAATTGAGCACAACCATACACTGAAATCGGAACTGCGCTTTACATTAATCCAAAGATAAAAATTGAAATATATGAATTGAATCCAAAATGTATTTATTCTAACAAAAGTGATATAGGACATACACCTAATAAACCACCGAACAATTCTCTAGGAAGGGAGGTGCATGGCACTTCTGATTGGTGAGAATGACTGTCACACAAATTTTAAACCCTGTGTCAGATGTGCTGTATAATGCATATTCTAAATCGCAGCCTTTGCGATTTGCTAATTGCATTGTTTAAAATCACGATTTCAATTAGAAATCGATAACTTGTTCAGCTCTAGCATCATGTCAGTGCAGACTGCTGGCACGTTTTTTTTAATTTTGCGGCATACCGCAGTGCAGCAAATGCAGTACCAGAACTCCATAAGACTAATTCGTAACCCAAGCAAAATAAATGCAATTTTTCTTATTCTTAATCCTTAATCAATCGTGATTGAACATACACATGCACCCGATCGCATATACACACGCACAGGATTCCACATACACGCTCACACGATTCCACATACATGTTCACACGATTCCACATACATGCGCACCCACGCACACGATGCAATAGGCTAAAGAAGGAAGTAATTAAAACGAATCATAAATGTCATAATCAATATCTATGCCTCAAATGGTGAGATTTCATCCAGATTTGATATTTTAAATAACTTAGGGAAACAAAAACCTGCATTAGTACATTAGTACCCCAATCAAATAAGCAGGATTACCATTTTACCTTCGGGTATGTAAATTACTGAAATAATTTTAGGGTGTAAATTATCAGTACAATGATACTGGACAACAGCTCACATAATGTGCTGCCAGAGGACCCCTGTCCTGAGGTCTGCTCTGTCATGCAGGAAAGTACTTATTTACACCTACTGCATCACATACGGCAAGATGATGTTCTTACCAGGGTGGTTGGTGATAGCAGACCAGGTCAGGTAAATCGTATACAAGGAGATTATGGAGGACTGCAGCAGGCCGGAATGTGGATTAAATTCCTGCTCACACACACACAAACGAAATTAAAATATCACATGAAAAACTGTACACGCACAATGTAAAGTTCCGGTTCCTTTACTAGCTGTACAGAGGCACAGTAGTTCTGGCAAGTAGAAACATCAGTCAGTCAGGTTTACTTTGTTCCACATTTCACACTCACTACACTTTCTTTGCTCCCACATAAAACTCTATAACAGGGGTGTCAAACGCCAGTCCTGGAGGGCCGGTGTCCTGTGTAGTTTACTTCTTTCCCTGTTCTACCATAAACAACTGAGCTGAAGAGCTGTGTGGTAATTAGCACAATGAGCGGTTAGTTGAATCAGGTGTGTTAAATAAGGGTAAACCCAAAAATGTGCAGAGCTGCGGCCCTCCAGGACTGGAGTTGGACACCCCTGACCTAGAACCTTGTGAAAGCACTTGCTTAATTGTAAAGCCAAGGGGGTAATTCCATCAGTGTCAGCAAATGCAAAGGCTCACTTTGATAAGTATTGCAATAGTAAGTGGAAGATAAGTTGCACAACTGGGGCATAGCTTATTCCCTGGTCAGTAACTATGGTCATTTATGATTCTGAAGTACTGTAGTCCTTCCCAGCAGGCTAACTCCAAAGCTTAGTTTATCTTGACAAAGTAGCCCCACCTGGCAGAAACAAAATGCCACAAGACAGTCCTTTCAGTTCTTTTCTTCCCTTCTTCTTTTGACTCACAGATGTTATGCACACTGTGCACGTGTGTCCCGCTGTCACGATCATTTTAGAAAACAGAACCTGTTCTCACAATGTGGAACACTTAATAAATTTACCTGAGTGTGTCAGTGTATAATAATTCTTAACTGATATAGTATTATCATTAGGCAGGGCCCTTTTTACAACAGACACAGCTGGCTTGGATTAACCATAACGGACATTTGGGCACCACGCCTAGCACCGCCCATAAGCCCACCCCCCCATTCACAAATGTTTTTTAATACATTAAAGCAATTTTATATCTAATATTATGTTGTTAATATGGCAGTCAATGAAAAGCCCATGAAACATTTTCCCTATGTTACATAGACTTCAGAATTTCAGGATGGCAGAGAGGGACTGGGCTCAAATCAGCAACTCTGCTTGCCAGTCAGACACTCTACCAGCTGAGCCACAGAAACTCTGTAGCCATTTAATCTATCAGTGATATTTTTGCATGCCACCTCCCCTGTAGTGTGGTCAGACATACTGAAAGTATTGATTCTATCGTGTTTCAGTACTGATTTCAGTCTCATGCATGAGGTGTTAAGATCAGAAGCATCACAGCTTCCACCACACAAATTTAGCTAAATATTTAAAGGACCAACATGTGACGCAAAACCAGGTTTGGTCCTAGACATCCTATATATGACCTTGTATGGTCATGATAATTAGTGTTGATCATTCAGATACAACAGAAGTGTTTGTGATTTGAGACGTGGTAGAAAAATCCATGAATATGCAAATCAACCAATAATCAACGTGAATCAGACAGAAACTGTTATGGTAATACTGTGTAAACTTATTATGAAGATTATAATTAGCTCCAAAAATTTGGTGAATGCATGTACTCTATTGGATAAGAATATACCTACCGGTATGTCAAAAGGAACAAAGAATTGTGTAAGAGCAAAAACAGAAGTGTAATAATGGGAAAAGTGGGGAGTATACACAGCCTGTCAGGGAGTAGGGCAGGCCGCAGGATGTCAGGACACCCTGACATCAGTTGGAAATGTCAGTGTGCCCTGACTAGCAGAAACTGCAAAACAAATGTATTAGAAGTTGCAAAATGCTATTACGCCCTATAAAAGGGTTTCGGGGAACAGAGACGCAAGATTGCTGAGTGCCTGTTCCCCCTGAGCTCAGCGGTAAATAAAAGTTTGTTAGAGTCTTAAACATCGACTCGGTGAAATTTCTATGACAGACAAAGTAAAAAAGGCATATAATAGTAATTTATACTTGTTCTTTTATGCATTGCAATAATATAAAGTACCACCTAATTTTTAGCAGGGTTTACTGCTCGCAAATGTCTCGATTATACTGGCTACTACTGCACTTATTATTACACTTTGACTGACAGTGCAATGTTTTTTTTAGATACAGTGACATAAGTTTACAAAAGGTTGTAAAGTTTTTAAGCAAACAAAACTGCAATTGAAATAAGTTTTATTGAGTTACATTATTTACCATCGAATATGGTTTTGAACTTTGAACAGTTTGCTTGGTATCATATTAAAGTTTGAAATTTTGGTATTGTGACAACACTAATCCCTTGCCTAATTTATTGGGCCAGCATATCCTTTTCTTCTAATTACATCCTTGTAGTCACCATTTAGCTGCATATGCAGCATTTGCTTGGCTGCAGAGAACATCACTACTCTAGTTTCGCCTTCTTTTTGTCAAGTCATTGCTCATATTGGCAATCATCTTCAGGACCGATTAAGTACCCTGTCCACACACAATGAAGGCTTTAACAAGCTTGGCTTGAGTGAAAGTCAACAAGGTGTGGCTGAATCATTTTAATGGTAAGCCTTTAGCGTTAAGTGGGAATAAACGGTAATGCAAACCAGGCTAATTCAGTTTAGCACAGATTTGTTTAGCGACCTTGAATGGGTAAGAGCTATGGATGTTGAAGCCCTCACTCACACATAGTTAAGTCTAAGTAACGCTAGAAAAAAAAGTGTTAAAAGGCAGAAAATTCCACCAGGTAAACTAATAGTAATAGTATCTCCCTTTCCTGAAGGTTTCCATCATGTGACATACACCTGTCAACCAATTACATTAACATACAGGATGCCTTAACCCCTCAGAAACCCCACATGTGCAACAGGTATTAACACCTGGATCAGGACTTGCATGTGCGAGGTGAATGTTTATAGGTGACCTTACTGATCGTACAAAGAGTTTCTCAGGCTATTACTACCAACTCCACTTGGTTCAAAGCTCAACCAGACCAAAGGCTGAATTATAAACTAGGATAAGAAGTATAATAGAGAAAAGGTTACAATGATTCTTCATATACATTAGTAGGCTGGGCCCCAGAAGCACTCCCTAATCTACAGCCTAATAATAATGAATATAATGAAGTGAGACCATAACAGATAGTACATAATCACAAAGCAAGTCTGATTAATAAAAAATCCCTAAATCACAACTGATTATTTTTCTCCAATACCAGCATCGGGCTGATCCTTTCATTCATATATTCATTCTCATAAAAACTCCCCAATACCAAGAACCAATACCATTTAATTGCAACTTTACATTAAAACTGAAAGCCACAGTATTGTCGTTAAAAAAAAAAGACGCTTTGGTTTCATTCACCAATATAAGTACAGCTAGGTCTATGCATGCATGTTTGACATTTTCTTTTACAAAGTTAGGAAAGCTTTGTTTTAGTTAAGTCTGATGTTGCCTTACACAAAAAAGAATGATCACAGTCACTTTCACACAGTGAGACAAAGCTTACAGCTTATTAAATAAACACTGGTATTGGATTGGTACTTGGTATTGGCCGATACCCAAAGCCCAGATATTGGTATTGGGAGAGAAACAGTCAGATTGGTACATTCTTGCCCAAAAGAGCACTCAGTCATACACAGTGGGTGTGTCCATTCCAGCACAGGAGGCTCACACTCACCTGCACCTTAGGCAGGACTGAAATGACAGAGGCGACGATGCACAGGAGCACATTGAAGGTGATGAAGAACACATTCAGCCTGCAACCCTCGAACCGGGCGTAGAACACGTAGAGCAGGACGACTGCAGTCAGGGACAGGGCGTAGCTGACACCAGTTACCAAGCATAACGCTGAAACCAAACAGGGCCAGGGAGAGAGATGGGAGTTAGAGTCCCCACCGGCCACTGATCCCATCTGACCAATGAGGTGACATCTCCCCCGCTAAGAAGCAAGATGCATTACCTGCAAACCAGCCCTTGGAATTCCCTTCCTCCTTCTTGTCCATCCAGGACTCGTTCAAAGAGTGGGCGAAATCGACCATTAAGATCAGCTGGATGACAATGAAAAGGCATGCACCGATGACTCCTAAAATAAACCAAACTTCACAGAGAAGGAAGGATGTGAATATAAGATGGAAAGCTTTGCACTTCATGTGAAACCAGACAAAATGGCCAGGTCGAAGCCTTACTTAGGGTAAACAGCCCATCTGGGATGTAAAAGGCACCAACTGTCACAGCAATGATGGCAGCGACCTTGAAAAACCAAAACCTGTAAATAAGAATTACATTTTATAGTTAGTTTTTCCAGAGCTCCTCAGTAAGCTTTGAAGTAAATCAGCATTTTGCATATTGTATCAATTTTATTATATTTATTTATTATATTTTGTTATTATTCTATATTCATGTGCCACAGCGCCAGTCTGGCAATGTTTAAATACACTCACCTAAAGGATTATTAGGAACAATACTAATACTAATACGGTGTTTGACCCCCTTTCGCCTTCAGAACTGCCTTAATTCTACGTGGCATTGATTCAACAAGGTGC
>JAODKM010000118.1:7552048-7570491 GCA_026780845.1 Petrocephalus sullivani | reverse complement strand
ACGCGGGTAATGTCAGTGGTCTAAGTGAGAGCAGCCAGACGCGGGTAATGTCAGTGGTCTAAGTGAGAGCAGCCAGACGCGGGTAATGTCAGTGGTCTAAGTGAGAGCAGCCAGACGCGGGTAACGTCAGTGGTCTAAGTGAGAGCAGCCAGACGCGGCGACAGGCCCAAAGACCGCACTGACTTCTTCCCGTCGAAGGAGGTGATCTGGAAGCAGAAGCGCCGGTCCTCGCAGTCCACCGCCATCACGGAGCAGTTATCGATGTCCATGACCAGGCCGCCGGCCACGTCCCCCCGACACTGACTCATCAGATTCCCCCCTTGGGTGAAGAAGTACTGCCGGTCCCAGGAAGACGACACCAGGCCCGTCTTGCTGGAGGGTGCGGGTCAAGCGAGAGCAAGCATAAGTGCGGGATTCAGCCAGGTCGGAACCCGAAGGCGATCGGCAAGGATAACAGTGGGGACGGTAAGGGACCGCAGGGGGCCCTGTGCTCTCATAAAGCCAGAGGATTAGTCACATCGAGCATCCTGGTACCACTGCTTCCAGTGTAAGCGCGGTCAACAACCATTAGCAAGTGGCTAAGAATACACCATAAACCAGCCTTCCCAATTAGTATTCCCAGTCATTTTTTTTTCTTTCAAAAGCACGAGTGGCAGAAGCGACCATACTTGCGGATGTTGAGGTAGCCGGCTTTGCGTGTCAGGTTCCGGTTAATGGGCATCTTGCTGGGGTCGGGGTCGGGCAGGTAGAGGATGTCGCTGACCTGCTCCAGGTCCTGGATGGTCTGCTGCATGACGGTGACTTCGCCGTCCATCTCTCTGCGGACACTGAGGGAATGCAAGGCCTGATGGCTAAGATGTCCCTTTGTCACTACATTGAAGTAAGCACTCAACAATAACGTGGATTTGGATACGAAGATGCATGTAACTAATGGTACAAGACAGAAAACCACAATGCTAATGGACCAGTTTCCCTGACAAGGCTTAATCCTAATGTGTCCTACATCTTTCTCCCCACTTAACAGTAATTCCACAGAATTTCTCATTTTGCCCGATTAAACACTAAGGCCAGAAACAAGTACAACAAGCATGACACACACAAAGGGTGCTCTTACTTCTGCACGCTGGTGCTGATGTCGGCCAAGAAGTCCTCCCACTGCTGGGTCAGGTTCTCCGAGCCAAGCTTGAAGAAGCTGATCTGTTGGGGGGCGGGGGGGGGGGCATGCCATTTTTGGGTGTGCTCTGCAGGACCCCGGGAGCCGGGAAGCAGAGGAAGTCCCAGACGTGCCACACAACAATGGAAAGCGATTTCCTTCAAACGGGCTGGCCCTACAGTAAGCCTCTGGAAAGCTAAGTGTGTGTCACTCTTGTGGACCAGAAACAGTAACAGCGTGATTGTTTTGATGAGAACGAGTAGGATAATTACCATAGAGGTACAGACATAGTGTTCGAGTCATAATGCAGAATGTTAAAATACGGTGTAGTAAAATACGGTGTAGTGATGCAGGTGTCACTGACAGCAATCTTGCATATTTTTTCCTTCATGGGCATGTGCCATTCCCCAAACCTCATGGCGTTTAGGAGCCCTTCTGTACATTTTCTGGGCTTCCTCCTCATATGGAATTTATTATTTATTTAACTCACGTATCATGAGTACAGTGTTCCATCTGTATTAGACCAGGCCCATGCAAGCCCTGGGGGGGGGGGGGCTCTCTCGCACCTGTGCCTGCATGTACCCCAGCAGAGGCTCCAGCAGTGCAATCTTCTTCTTGTACTGCAGGGTGTTCAGGGCTGTGAAATAGTGCATCATGGTCTGGTGCTGCTTCTTCCGGGACGTGTACACGTCCTCAGTGGCCTCGCTCCGCACCTACGAGTACAAGGATATGCTGAGCACTGCTTGGCAGAAATACACACACACAGTCCATGTTTTCATATCGGTATGGCGACTCTCCATTCATTTCTATGGGCGTAACCCTAATCCAACAATGACAACCTCAACCTACTGGGGACTCGGGGTAGAAAGACACTTTCACTGACGATCACACATTTGTTCCAATTTCATGAACTTAAACCATGGCAAATAAATTATGTCTTACATATTTGTTTTGGCATTACACATGTCTTAAGTAAGTATGTCAGATGAATGTTCAGTTTGTAATCTATCAAAAGTCAAAACACAGTTTGGAACACCTGCAGAAACATTTACCGGTTTGTTTTTATCCCATAAATCCGATCGACAAAGTCTTGGTTATGTGAAGATGACTAAATGATATCGGTACAACATTCAGTTGGAGAAATAAATTGGAAAAACCTAACTTAGGCCACAATTTCTTTTGAACAGTGGGCCTCTTTTCATTGAATATGTAGGAGCTCTCATGTGCATGCATGAGCTGTTCACACCTGGCCAAGGTGACCCACCAGCTAGCCACAGCTCTCCCCACCACGAGACACGCAGAAAGGAATTCAGTAAGCGAAGCAAGAGGAAACTTTATTCATTTATTCAAATGTTGCAAAAAATATGTAATTAAAATATGATAACAAACCAAAATTGCATTCCAGCTATTAGCAGACGTATACAAAACAGTTATGGTAATACACAGCATAACAATAATGCTAATTCAAAACAAGTATTCAGTATTAGATTTTGAATTTATTAAGACTACATTAGTAGTCTGTAGAAACTGTCAAATTATAATCATACTGACCAACTTTAAGACAAACAAAAAAATATAACTTCCAACAAGCACATGTATGCTAAATTTGTTTTTATAACTTTACACACATATCAACAAGTATGTTATAATGTATAATAAAAATGCACTTACTTGAAGAGACTATCTACAACAGGATCGAGCCGATTTTCAAAATGAAACAATTGCTCATCAGTGTTGCAATCTTCTGGCGCAAATCAATCTTCATTGTTACCTTGCTCCAGCATTTTCCAAAAAGCCTGCAGTGCCTCCTATCCATTCATACAGCATGCCATCTTTTCAGAGTGAATTGTGTTCTCAATAAATTTAATTTAATCATGGTGAGATCATAAAAGCTAGATTGCTTGACACTCACCGAAATAACTAGGATAATTACCTTGTTTGCATTGCAAATACATGTTAATGCAGCTATTTACGATGTGGCTTAGGGGGTTAACCCTCTATGGCCAGGATCAAGGCCCAGCATCAGCACGTCTGAGGGCCCTTGACCCATAGCTCCCTGGGCACTGCAAGAGGTAGCTCAATAAAAAAAGAATGAAAATAAACAGAGATCCTAAACATAAGGTTCAGGTAAAACCAAGCAAGGTGACATACGGCTTACTTTTTTGCCGATTTAACCTAATTTTAAAAACTATAATATATCTGACAATCAGCGTTTTGAAAATAACAGATTATGTATTTAGTCTGCATTTTCTGCATTTTGGCAAGTTAACAAAAATAGACAGGAAACTTTAATTACACAATGCACGTGTGCTCGTCCCCAGAGGGGTAAGCCCTACCCAGCCCTAACCTTAACCATAAGTAACCAAACACAACACAAGACTTTTGGTATTTTTAGTTCTATGATTGCAGTCACAGATTTTTATAAAACTGAGGTTACCTTTGTGGCAACCAAAAAAATCCCCCACAAGGTAAAAGGTTAAAGGATTTTATTACATTATCAGGAAATCTATTCTCCACAATGTAATAATTACAAACCACACGCGCGCACACACATACACACATATAAATCCTAAGACACATGCTGAGCATGATCTGGTTACACATGGGCGCAGACACCCACCCACATACACACACAAGAGTGGACAACCTTCCAATATGTACACAAAAAACAAAGCTAAACACAAACCCTGAACCCATCAAACAAAAACTGATGTATATAAAACAAGAGGAACATAAGGAAAGCAAGACAAACTCAACTGAGAGAAGGTGTAATGCTGCTGAAATACCTACTTAAGAACTGATCCAAGATCCTATGCTTTCCTGCCAGTAAAACCTAAGGCTAAGGTAGACAGATGCTGCTTTAAAAGCTCCACTATTATAGTATGGCTTATCCACAGCCTCAATAACAGTCATTAACGGGAATCACACGGTTCAGTAATCAGGGCAGAGGTGGTTAAAGGCCCAACACACTGTAACCAAAATGCCAACAGTTTACACCTCAGGTAGGAATAGTTTCTTTGCCATTAAGCACGGCTCTTCCGCGAAAATATCATATGAACTGTGTCAGTATGTGAAGAACAATCTATGAGAATCGGTCGGAAGAAAAGTTGAAAAATGAGTCATGAGGGATTAAAAGAAAAAAGTGAAACTTACATACCTTCTCATTGTCCCTTCTTTTAGAAAGCCTGCTGTATCGGTTAATGGCCACATCGTGGTCTACAAGTGGAAACAAGGCGCCTTAGTGACACATCCACAGAGAAAGAGGCAAAACGGCGTCTGTAGCTACCGAGAGCTGTGGGCTTTGCGATTAGAGCATCCTACAGGAAAGCCACGAGAAACTCACCATTGCTCGCTATCTGGAAGACTTCCTTAAGGGTGAGAATCTCTGTGGGGGTAAGAGGAAAATCTTAGGCTAAATCTGATGGTGCTGGGCTGTCAGCGGTGTGCGAGTGGGGGGTAAAGGAGCCTTCCTTCTTACCCTTTAAGTCCCTCTCTTTAAACTGGGTGACGGGGAACATCATGGCGTCGGCCAGCTGTGTGGACAGGACCGCGTGGCAGGAGCTGAGCTGCAGATCGGGGAGAGACAGCCGGGTGGGTCAGGGTTTCTGACATCGAGAAGAAAGGGAGGAGAGGAAGATGCTGCCACGGGCAGGCCGC
Organism: Petrocephalus sullivani; assembly: GCA_026780845.1. Classification (NCBI taxonomy): domain Eukaryota; kingdom Metazoa; phylum Chordata; class Actinopteri; order Osteoglossiformes; family Mormyridae; genus Petrocephalus; species Petrocephalus sullivani. The sequence continues at coordinate 7,565,681 of JAODKM010000118.1, read as the reverse complement.
ACGCACCTCATCGATGACTTTCGCAAACTGTTGCAGCGTCGAGCTCATGACCTCGTCATCGCCCCCCAGAGGAAAGCGCTGCAAAAACAGGACAGACACTCACGACACTTATACTGTGATCCATTTGGCTCAGAGGTCGGAGCTTGTAGCTGGGAATGACGTCACACCCGAGATAATTGCATTCCAGTACAGCAAGTCAGAAAGTTATTCAGTAATAACAGGGTCCTGTTTCATAAAGCAGAATTTCTCGCTTAACTGGACAACTTAAGGTACCCCAGTTTAAATGGTCTTTATCTTTATTCACTCACATTTACTACCTTAAATCCGGCAAATGACCTGGCTAATCACGAAATCCGGTTTTCTGAAACTTAACTTTTTCTGAAACTTAGTTAATTGCTAGCCATTGCTATTAATATCAGTTGATAACACGTTACACAGTGTTTTGTGCATAAAAACACCACAGCAACACGTCCACAGATAGCGGTTGGACAGTACTCTGTGTATGACCTATTTAATGAGCCACAAGTAAGACATAAGTGCTAATAAACAATACAAAACTACAGCTTTAACTTCTGTTGAGAAAAGGCACAGCCATATTGAATTCTGAGGTCGGGTCTGTGTAGTTTCCTCCGACTTCAGGGCGCATACCAGTTGAAATTTCTGAATAGGAAGCCGGAATTTCCGCATTATGAGCTCAAATGGAACGCAGCACTAGATCAAATTACACAGATGAAAACCTAATCTGAGCAAACAGCAGCAGGCACAGAAAATGAACGTTAATAACGTTAATGTTAATAAAATAATTATCATTGAGTCACACATTCAATTGCTATAACCATTACCTGTTTCTCATAATCCTTCAGCAGCTTGGAGGTTAGGTGGGTGGCTGCACTAAGCTCATTCTGAAGAGCAGAGAACGACACAGTTATTGTGAGGGTACTGTGATCATGGATCAAAAGGGTTTTCCCAACAGAGACATTGACAACATTTAAATAAAAAGTAATGTATTTTTTATCAGTTTCAGGCATTTAGTGATAAGCTACCAAGCTGCACACGCTTTCAGGAACCAAAGGGGGCTTCTCACTCACCTGAGCATCGTAGATCCTCTGCATCGCCTGGAAGAGCTGGTGGGTGTAGCTGGAAATGGCCGCTGCATCCTCCTCGAAGACACCCAGCAAGGAGCGTGTCTGGAGAGGAGAGGACAGTGATATCCATAAAGAGGAAAGGTAAGGAAAAGCAGAGGGAGGCAGGCATGCAGCAGCGTGCTGCCCAGGACCACAGGTACACATCCCAGTCACTGGTCTTCTGTCCTACCCTAAGGTCTTCCACCAGCCAGAAAGTACCACAGTAACCTTGGAGGTTGCACTCTGCAAACTTTGCATCACTGGGGTGAAGATTACAAAGTCTCCACCTCCTTGTTCCCCATTCCACTCACTTCCTTCAAATTAGAGCCAAGTCGTCAAAGTGCTCGGCTCATTAGCAATGGCCTAAATTTGACTTTGCACTCAAGTGATGTGGACCCTTCAGGTAGTAATGTCACTGCATCACTCCTTTTCATTAGTTTATAAAGTGAACAGAATTCCCCTCATATACAGCTTTTGATGTCAAATATTGCGTTAAAGTTTCACAAAAAAAGAAAATGCTAGACTTCAAATTTAAATAGACAAAACCACAAATATTTTAATTACTAATCTGCAACGTTGCAGTCATGTGAGAGTTCTTAGTAGCAGTTTACAAAAAGATTCTTAGCTGTCTGCATATCTGCCTGTCTTGTGCCTTGTCTGGCCACTAGCTGGACTGCAAAGTTAAAGGCAAAGCTGTATTGGGACCATGAAGAGAGACATATACATACTTTAATATAACACTGGCTTCTGCATCTGGATGTTGCTGACACTGGTCAGTCAGAATCTGGCATCTAATTAGTAGAAAAGAACACTACTTTTGATATATCACTGTCTTCAAAGTATGGAGTGTCCTGTGGGGTACTGTGTCAGGTAGCCCAAACGAAATTCCAAAAAGGACAGGGGCACTTACGCACAAACTTCAGGTGACTATTTTACGCAAGGTTGCTAATTATCACAATCTGGAAGACTACACCTTAATTCAAAGTAACCTACATATGTAATACTATGGAAAATTTTAAGTAGACACACAAAGCAGCAGAAAATCAGCTTCTTCTGCTAGTGGTGCTGCTTACTAAATTTCAAGGATGCCTGAACAAAAACAACTACTCTAATCAAAATGTGAATCAAAAATGCAGTTTATGCAGTTTAGCAAATCATTTCTCCTACAGACAACTTCGCATACCTAACACGTATTCTTCTTGTTCGTTTGACATTGCATCAAGTGGCTGACATAAAGCGCATATATTTAAATTTAAAAGCAGCAGTGACAGCCTGATATTTATGTTGATGGGAATTCTGAAGGTAAGCTAAGACACAGTTAATAAAACCCATAATGGACATATTTGGAACTGATAAGCCCTGTCAGCAATGCAAAGTGTTCTAGGGAATCCGATAGGTGGTGGAGACACATAGGCCATCTTTCTACAAAATACTCGGTACTGTTATCTTGGTGTGACCATGAACGTGGCTATTACACTATACTAACACCACACTTCATATCTCCACGTAGAGCACGCTGTCATTTCGGAGCGATCTCCCTGTCGAAAGAGAGATGATGCAGATGTGCAGGATTGCATAAAAGAAACGGAAAAGCCCGAAGAAGACCGAGGAGACTGCTTCGCATCCCTGCGCGAGCTGACAACCCGTCAAACATCATTCTGGACTATAACGCCACCCGAGAGATTTTTCACAAGGTCTATGGTTCAGCTCATACAGAATAATAGTCGTAAATACACACTTTGTAGCAACTACGACGCGGTTTGCATAAAATGAACACAGAAGCGATCTGACAAGAAAGGCAGCATTCTGTGGGCGCGCTGATACGAGCCTGTCCTGCCTGTGAATAGCGCTGGAACGAAGGGTCCAGCGCGGCCACTTATGCGTCTTACCGACCAGTTAACCAGTGTGTAACCTGCGGGTAAGTGTCCGCTCGAAGCAAGCGGAATAATGGGTAGGTCTGACACCTTGTTATGTTAGCTAATAAGCGAAAGTCTAGTGTGTGCAGGGCACAAAGACCCGCTGTGTGGAGTTAGCAACAAACAAAACGCCCATAAAATACCTGAGGACTGTCTTCCAATGTCTCCTCTATTGGTAGTTTGTCAATGCCCGGCATGTCCTTAAAGATAACCAGCCAGCAAACGAAGCCACAAAACTAAAATAATACAATAACAATGGGCGATGATCACAGAATGCAGCAGCTCCCACGGATCCACAACACCACAACCCAGCCCTTCCCAACATACGGAAGTCCCGCCTTCCTGCTTGTGATTGGAGGAAATTAGACGTTCGTGGTCTATTTCTGTCACACGATTAGTCTAACCGCTTGTCATTTACAGAAAGGAAACAATCCATTTTGGCTCTTAAGTGAGCTCCATTCTATCACGTGTCATCGGATTAATGGAGACGGATGTGATTAAATTAAATACATGCATACGTTAGTTTGCATACAGTAATGTGAGGTAACGCGAATTTTATTTTCATTTTTTAAAATTAATTAGAAGTTGTAGTTTGGCAATACAGGTATGCAGTGTCGGCTTGGGAACAGAAATTAAGCTGGAGAGTGATTAATCAGCTTTTGCGAATGCGTCGACTTCTTCCAACTTTGGTCAGCTGGCTGGCGTGAGATTTTGAATTCGAGACAAGTCTGCACACTCATTTACATGTATGATAGTTTTATCACCTTGTAAATAGGGTTCGCAAACTACAACAACGCTTCTGATATTGCTAATTTTCAGTTTATTTTAGAATAATATAGATTAGCTATACGATTTCCTGCATGAGTGTGAGAGTCAGAAAGTGTGACACGCCAGAGACATGAGAGTTGACAACCCTGTTGCCAATACATTCGTCAGGCAACCAAAGATTCGGTCACTCCTGAGTGTCACCAGATGGTGGTCACAGAAATTAAACAAACTGCAGTGGCAGACAATGGAAGACCTCAGTTCAGATAACAAAGAGCTAGGTGGCCTAGACCGTATTGTGTAATAGATCATGAACTATTCATGTGCAAGTTGAAAAGGAAATGGGAGGCCACAAGACATCCAATGACTGACCTGCAGAATATATTCACTACTTTCAAAAAAGACATGAAAAATCAATTAATAGTAGAAGACCCATTTAATAGAGAACCAAAAGAACTGTGGATGGAATTCAAAGAAATCATTCATGAAGAAAAAAGACTGTGCATAAGGAGTCAAAGTAATTAAAGTGTATAGCAGCTGGACAAAGAAGAAGCAAGAGAAGAAGAGTATGGATACTTTTGGACTTTGGTGCCTAAACAGTAAGATGGAATGTTCTGGGGGAACCCCATCTATCTGGTCACCAGGACTCAACTGTTGAGGGCACCTAATGATAATAATTATCAACTCTGGGACTATTCACATTTCAAAATAATTTAGCAGTGAGAGTTTAATTTTGTACCAAGGCTAATCCAATAACATCCAGTATGTTTAATCTGTTTTAATAGTTGGACAAATTGTAGTTAAATGCTTTAATTTTTAAATAAAAAAGCATTTACTTACCAGTTACATTTCTATTGCGTATACATGGGATCATACTGTCATCTAGACATGGATATGTCGCCTTTTGTTGGATATTGCTGAAAGAACTCGGCATAGTGTTACAAAGAATGATGTCGTTTATACTCTTAAAAGGGGCTGTGCTTATCATCCATGGGTAACAGGAAATGGAACATAACAAGAAAGACGTAAGATTTCATCAGATGTTAAGATATTTATTAGTTTGAAACCGTACACGACTTCTATCAAATAATACTGATAAATTTCTACCTCCGTGTGGCCTAATAAATTAGCATCACATGCCTAAGGTGCATAAAATGTACAGAATCATGTATAAAATTACACAGAATAATATTAAATGGCCTGCACCTAATCTATTATCTTAAATTATTATGTCAGTTGTCTTTTCTAAGTAAAGCCAATCAGTAATAAAAATGGCAGCCAAGGTTTTTGCCTTTAAGGACCAACAGCATCTCTTAGCTACACCTATGTTAAAGTAGAAAATATTCTCTAACCATTCAGACTCATATAGAACAAACAGAATATTAGCTTCCAACAAGACTTTTCAAATCCCTCGTCTACAATGCGAACGTAAAGCGTTTGGGAGGCTTTGACCTTTGACCTCGGCCACCTTCAGCTGTGTTTCATACTGGCTGCAGTAAAAGTAGTGGACATAATCCCACCTTCCCATGGACATGCAGGGGAGTCAGACTGGGCAAGCTCCCTCATCACCTCACATCCTTCAGGGTGCCCAGGCCATACAGGTCGTACTCCCGGTACTGGATATAGCCCTTGAGGCTGTTGGGCAGAGGCAGGAAGTTCATGAAGATGGGAGCCCTCAGCCGCAGCTTTCCCAGGCAGTCCCGGATCTTCAGGCGGCACAGGTGCTTCAGACAGCGTGCGTTTTCTGCAAGATGAAACACCCGCGCTTCAGCTCGGCAGCTTCGAGACACCCCGCACCGCCTGTGTGCTGCATGGTGGGCGTGTGTTGTCTTGCTCTGGTGATCATCAAGTACACGCCATTTCCTGTCACCCTAGCCCCACGACGCGCTTAGGAAGTGCCCCTTTGCTCATTATTGCATTTTTAATTATGTCTCAAAGTAAGGCATAGATTACAGATGTTTTGCACCTTGTTCTAGAACAGCATTTCTCAGCTCCTCGGGGACCCACAGCCGGTCCATGTTTTTGCTCATTCCCTGGCTGATAAGGAGCTGGAAGGAAGCAAAAATGTGGACAGTCTGGGGGTTCCTGAGGACCAGTTACAGAAACACTGTTCTAAAACAATTGTGGTGTAGCTCAGTGGGCTGTAGATGAGTTACCTTGTCTGGAAGGTCATGGGTTTGTATCTTGTGCCCAATAGAGTAATCATATGATTCTTTTACCCTTGCGCGATGCCCTTAACTCCAACTGCCCCATGGGTGCTGGATGCTGACTCACCCTGCTCTTTGAGCTAAAATTTCACACTTATATCATAAATAGTCTAATATGAACTGCAGAGAGGGATTTTAGTTTTTTACCTAGCTAAGTACACAGACAGTCCCCAACCATCTAGATTTCTTTGCGCACCCTCATGTGTAGATAAGGTAGTGGTATCATGCAATATTCCTGTTCTTGAAACCTGGGTTCGTCTCCTTGCTTATTAAGATGAAAGTGATCGTGGTAGAGCTCAAACCTCCATTGTCCCCTATTATTCCTGATGGTGAAAACCTAGAAGTACCTTGGGTTGCACTTAGACAGCAGACTTGAGTGGAGGCCTGACATGGAGCCTGTGCAAATGGAGGGTCTGTCCATCTATGTCCAGCTGCTCTCCCGGCTCACCTTGAATCCTGCATATGTCTGGCCATTGCTTCTGTTCCATCAGGGCAGCTTTCAGCTTAGAGCAGAATCGGACGTGGTCAACATAGTCCAAGAGGATGCGTACCACGAGGCCAGAGATGTCCCTCAGCCAGTAGACTGTAATGACTTCACAGAACTGTGGAGAAAGAGATGGTGACACACAGACCCTTTGTCAGAGCTCACCAGGTGGTATTTTTCAACTAATTTGGAATAAGCAACTAATCCCACATTCCCTCGCTGCACAGTATCCAAACCTGCTCCAAAGGGGTGAACACAAACTATACACCTTTTCTCATGTGTGAGCTTCCACTACCTGTTTTTTCTCAATCTATGGATCGCAGGCCTTCATTAACAGTAGGTGTCTCAGTAGATGAATGAAAGGGGGAGAAATCCTGCCATCTAAGTCAGCTCTCCAAAGATAGCTAATAAACCCAAATGACCTCTCCCATACACATCTCACTTTGGCTAGTGTGTCAAGGAGGTTTTTCAACCCAGAAACAGGCTCCGAATGTATGCAGATGAGAGATGGATCTTACCATCTATGTCAGATTCCAAATTACGGCCTGTAGTCAGCAAGATTTCTTAATGCTTCTTAATGAGCAAGGCTGAGTGACCCAGGAAAATGAACATTTGGGGACTCCTGCCCTACCATGGTGTCCTTAATGATCGAGGGGGTCCAGCCCTCGTAGTCACGGGGCACATGAGAGCCCTGGCCGTAGGGGCAGTCGAAGCAGCGCTGGGCATCGTAGCCGTAGTTGAGCAGCATGCGGAGCATGACCTCGTCTTTGAGGGCGTACTGCAGGGCGGAGGGGAAGTGCATGGCGTTGATGCGTGAGTAGTAGTTGACATTGGCACCATAGCGCAGCAGGAGGTTGATGAGCTCATAGTTCCCAAGCCTCAGTGCCACCTGCAGGCACTTGACAGGGTCCTGGTTGGGCATGGCGCCGGCCTCCAGGAGGAGCCGCGAGGAGCGTACGTCGTCGTTGGAGACGGCGAAGAAGAGGGCCGAGCGGCGCTCGTCATCGTAGTTCCGGCGCACGCGCGGGTGCAGCATGAAGTTGGAGTCGTAGCCCGCTTTGAGCAGCATCTCCAGGCACTGCGGGTGCCCTCCAGCCGCTGCCGAGTGCAGAGGACTGATCCCACTCTCCTTCACCGCCTCTCGTGAGGTGACGGGGATCAGGCGCTCCAGCGCCCTGCCATATTCGGGACAAAGAGAATAGCGACCTGTTGGCAGGGGAAGCCTAGCCAGAAGCTAGCGAACAGAGACTGCAGGGTTTAATCACAGGCAACCCCAGGCTGCCTAATTAGTGTCACTTGCCTGGTTCAGATCTTCAGAATCCCTTTGGCAAATATGCTACTGTTGGTCAATTAGTGACGTGTAATGCTAAGTGTAATGCTAAGGGATATAAGGGATATGAAGTGTAATGCTAAGCAGTGGAATTAGCTAAAACTGGAAATGGTGTCTGTCCCAGGAATGAAAGGAGACTTTATTTGCCATTTGTATACTGGAATGAGTTTTTCCACTTATCCACGTATCTTGCTTTCCTTTTTTTTTTTTACATTTACTTTTATTAAGAAAGCATATATTATATTCCAGTAACATATCTGTTGACATTGCCTGTGCTTTCTTGCTTTCCTTTTTTAACACACACACACGCACACACACACAATATGGACCCAAAAGCACTGGGACACCTGGCCATTACACCTACAGAAACTTTTATAGCATCCCATAGACATCATGATTTTGGAGTGTGGCTGTGGGAATTTTTGCCCATTGATGCAGACGCGCATTGGTGAGGTCAGGCACTGATGTGGGACGTGAAGGCCTGGCTCACTATCTCCAGTCTAAATCATCCAAAAGGTGATTGATGGAATTTAAATTAGGGCTCTGTGCGGACCAGTCAAATTCTTCCACAGCAAACTCATCTAACCGTGTCTTTGTGGACCTTGCTTTGTGCACTGGGGCATGGTCATGTTGGAACAGGAAGGGGCCTTCCCCAAACTGTTCCCACAAAGTTGGAAGCATCGAATTGTTTAAAATGTTTTGGTTTACCAAAGCATTAAGAGTTCCTTTCACTGGAACTAAGGGGCCAAGCCCAACCCCTGAAAAGCAACCCCACACCATAATCCCCCCTCCACCTAACTTTACAGGTGGCACAGTACAGTCAGGTAATGTAACCCAGAATCCTCCATATAACTGCCTAACAGGGAAGCATGATTCGTCACTCCACAGAACATGTTTACACTGATCCAGTCCAGTGGTGGCTTTACACCAGTCCATCTGACACTTGGCATTGAACTCGGTAATGTGAGGCCTGCATGCAGCTGCTCGGCCATAGATGCCCATTCCACGAAGGTCCTGGCGCACAGTATTTGTGCTGAGGTTAACACCAGAGGAAGTTTGGAACTCTGCAGATATCGAATCAACAGAGCATTGGCAATTTTTACACACTATACGCCTCAGCACTTCACAGCCTCGCTGTGCTACTCTGCATCAGGGGTGCCCAATCTTACCCGCAAAGGGCCGCTGTGTATGCAGGTGTTCTGGATAACCTTTAGATCAGCTGTTCGAACCCAGGTGTGAGGACTCTTCGGCCAATCAGTCCTCTAATTAATGATCTTATTAGGGAGTTGCAGCGAAAACCCGCATACAAACCGGCCCTTTGCGGATAACATTGGGCACCCCTGCTCTACATGGTCTGCCACTTGGCTGAGTTTCTGTTGATCCTAAAACCATTTGCAGTTGACCATGGAATATCTAGTAGGGAAGAGAACTTATTGCAACGGTCGCATCCTATGACAGTACCATGCTTGTATTCACTGAGCTCTTCAGAATGACTCATTCTTTCACAAATGTTTGTAAACCTGACTGCACGGAATGAAACACCTGAATTCCATGATTAAGAGGTGTGTCCCAATAATAATGTGTGTATATCTATTTTGGGGCTGTCAAAATTGTGACTCATTTTAAATATTTAATGCATTAAAATAAATTAATGCAATTAATGCAGCTGCTTTTTGTTTACTTCCTCCACTCCACAGATGTCCCGAAACTCATCCCAGCCAATGAGAATAGAGCTTGGCAGGCGATGGTATCGTGACGTGCATTATGGGGCAGAACGCCCATATTGTGTAGAACCAAAATTAACCGGCACTCATCTCAGTGTTATTCATTGTGCTGCGCGCTGTTTATAAGTATGCTTCACGTCTGACAGACAGTAAAAGGGACTTGCACAGAGACAGACGGGAGTACTGGTCCTGCGAGGAAGCAGAGGCGCTCACAGGAGGTGCCCACGGTGTGCCACTCGATGGATGGGAAGGTGTCCCGTGTGCTTGGGGACATCGGCGTCAGCGCCGTACTCAAGCAGCAGGGAGATGATGTCGGGATTCCCTGAGGCGGCTGCTTCAAACAGGATGGTGGCCGAGTCCATGGCCTGGGACTCCACGTCTGCCCCTGGGAGAGGCTGCAGCTTAGTGGTGGCGGAATGTCCCGCATACTCAAACGTCCCGCATCGGAATCATACCTGCCAAATCGCTGCATAAGCTGCTGTCTACAAACCACATTATTGTTTAATTATATTATGCTCACATTTATCAACAATTTTCAGCTTTATTCGTTTAAAAAATGACATTTTTTATTGGTAGTGTGTGGCCCTGTGGATTAGAACTCTGTGACTGGAAGATCTCCTGGATCTTATCCCAGACTGATTTCACTGTTGGGCCCCTGAGCAAGACCCTTAACCCCCAATGGCTCCAGGGACTGTCTGACCCTAGTTCCTCAAATGTACTTCGCACTGGACAAACACGTCTGCTAAATAACTGCAATGCTCACTAAAGAAACTGTATTGCAGAACATATAACTGATTTATCCTATTAAATATGGGTGCATGCCTTGTGCTTCCTGGGAAAAACTACAGGCTGACTGTCACCCTACTGGATGAGAAAAATGAGTTGATGTATCAATATGACTGGCATAATTAAATTACTTAACAAATCTGGAACAATCAAATCAAACGCAGGACGTGAAGGGGAAAAAAATCTAGTAGTACCTTTCTGAACAAGGGTCTGAACGATCTCGTAGTGTCCATGCTGAGCAGCCAGTGCGAGCGGTGTGAGCCCGTATTCACTCCGTGGGTCGGGGTCAGCGCCGGACTGCAGCAGCAGATCCACAAAGTTGGCGGCTCCGAGGAGGGCTGCTTCGTGGAGCGGCTTCCTGCGGTGCGCCCCCTCCTGGTTCACATTGGCATTAAAGCGGATCAGGAGCGACGCCATGTCGTACTGGTTGTGCTTTATAGCTGCGGTGCAGGAAGACGAACACCACGATGAACGTCTGTGGCGGGAGAAGTGCCGTAATGCACGAGAGGGAACTTGACTGCACAGTTAAGGACCATCTGTTTGACCTGCGACTAGAGGCGAGTCTTCCTCTTCATCTCGTGAGTCTGGGTTCGAGCCATTCTGCAGCAGGAAGGTGGCGTTGGCCCGTAGGCCTTTCTCCACAGCCAAGAAGAGGGGTGTCTTCCCTTGGATCGTACGGGCATGCCCCGCCCCCTGAGGAGAGGCTGGGGAAGTGATGTCACTGCAAGTCAGGCTGCACCCCGACATGTCACCATAATATACAGCAGGGGTAAACAGTGTCATCCTCGACAGGCCGGGTGCTTAGCCGGATAATTTGTTGCATTTAAGGCAGTCTGTAGTCACATTAGTCTAAATGCAAGTGAACCAATGGTAAAGTCCATTTAAGCTGTGGCCTAAATCCGACTAGTTATGCAGCTAAGCCAAGGATCCAGGTTCGTGATACAGGCCCCTGGGTACATGTGTGCCAAGTTCAGGAAACACAGCTGGTGTACCCACAAGCCAAGTCCTTAAGATGAGGTACAACTATTAAATGTGCACTATACTTATTTAGTTGATTCTTTTATCCAAATCAACATACAAATGTTTATTTTAAGAAAGTAGGGTCAGCTGTTCCCTGGAGCAATTGGGGTGATGGGACCAACTGTAAACTGACTCTGCCATCCCTGGAGATTTGAAATAATGACCTTCTAATCATGGGCACAGTATCTTAAACCAGTGAGCCACACATCTCCCAATGGGCCTCCCTGCAATTTGACATGTAAAATGCTGATAGCAATGTAAAACAGCTCAAGTTCCAATATGGGAGCCCCTCACAGCACCAGCCGGGGCCGCAGGCATGTAGAGTGCTACCGAATTGGGCACCCGGTAAGAACAGACCTGAAAAAGTGATCTCCAGGATGGTCTTGTTGCTCTGGACCGCGGCCGCATGCAATGGCGTCCATCTGTCACCGTTTGCCTCCGAGAAAGCGTACCGGTAGGGGGCGAGCTTCTGCAGGGCCTTCTCATCACCTTGGCGACAGGGAACGCGGGAAAAAATACAAAAGTAGGTAAGTGGGTACATAGACAGAGACTGAAACTAAGTGTAGCATGGTGCTAAGGGCAGTGACCATGTGACCAAAACACCCTATCAGTGCTGAACCTGAATTGCCTGAGTAGAATATTGCGGGTTGGTGCTTAGTTCAGTGTGTTAGGATTCTGTGCCCATGGTTAGAAGGTTGTTGGTTCCAATCGCTGAGCTGGAAGAGTAATTTTACCCCAGTTGACTGTTTCAGTTTGCATTCTCAACTGTAAGTTGCTTTGGATAAAAACATCTGCTGTCTAAAATGTAAATATTCATCTGTATCAGTGTGTTTTATAATGATTACTGGTTACGTCTCTGAAACTGTTACATCTGGCCTTTCTTCTGGAATCCAGCTGATCACTTTCATAACCACCATGCTCCATATTACAGGTAACAGTGATCTGGGTATATTTAATGAATATCTTCAGGCGGTCATGAGAAAGCGCAAAGCGACTCACCTGATTTTATGGCTGCAAAAATCTTCTCATTTTCCGGGCTGTTTTCAGGGACCCTGTGGAATGAGACAGTACAGCTTACCAGTGCAGTGTTCCTAATGGGGGAATACTGTGTTATGGGCATACCTGCACTCCTCAGGTGGGGAGTCCTCACAATGGCCAGGTCGTCCGCACTCAAGCAGGCTCTGTTCGATCATGTACTGAAGGTCCACGTCCTCCTCCTCCTCCTCCTCTTCCTCGTTTTCCGGCAGGACAAAATCTACGTCCATCTCCTTCCCAGCTACAGAGCAAAGTGGTTCCCAAGTTCAAAGGGTCTGCCTCAGTAGTAACCACTTCAGTTTCAGACCAGGGTGAAATCACAACAACCGGGTCCCTTATTCAGTCCCAATCGGCGTTAACGACACGGCGTCTCCACGCCTTTCTTGAAAGTAAGCATCCCAGCTGCTGTCTTCCACGTTACGTAATACAGCTCACATAAAGTAAGTGCATTAAACGGAAAGGATGGCTGCCCCCGCACGATACGGTACGCAGGCGATTACTCCAGGCTCGTCACATGACGCAGTCTAAAATAGCAGAGAGTATCAAATACCACAGAGTCAGTATCGACGCAGCAGCATGACATTAATGATCATTTGCAGCTGTGCTGCAGTATATTCTAATGACAGATGTTTGATATATAGTCATAATTGAATTCTTAACACAAAGCAGTGCAAACTGCTTAAAATAAACAGCAGAGTGTCAGACAGTGTTCCAGATGTCACAGGGACACCCCACTGTGTTCCCATTGATAATGTCACAGTTTATTGGAATTTCACTAATGTTTGGTTTTTTCTTACAAATTCAGTAGTTTTGTTTTACTTTGTCTTCGCGGCCTCTTAGGTGGTTTTTTGGGGGGGATAGGGGTATCAGTTTTTCCATAGGAAGCTACTTTTAGTATCAGCCGACTATAAATATCTGGTCATAGGATAGTGCCCACCCTCTCAGATCTGTCTGCCCTCCTCTCCACCTGCGAGCAGACAGGCATGGGGCGTCCGGCAGGAGTGGGTCCGTCTGCCCTCCTCGCCACCTGCGAGCAGACAGGCATGGGGCGTCCGGCAGGAGTGGGTCTGTCTGCCCTCCTCGCCACCTGCGAGCAGACAGGCATGGGGTGTCCGGCAGGAGTGGGTCTGTCTGCCCTCCATGGCAGTTGCTTCAATGCATTTACGGGTGTGGTCCTGGTCAAGACAATCTCCTGAACTCCAAACTGAATGTCAGAATGGGAAAGAAAGGTGATTTAAGCAA
>JAODKM010000118.1:7529475-7552043 GCA_026780845.1 Petrocephalus sullivani | reverse complement strand
CAGTTCTGAAGGCGAAAGGGGGTCAAACACCGTATTAGTATGGTGTTCCTAATAATCCTTTAGGTGAGTGTATATACTCCAATACTGGCCTCGGCTTGCCAACTCTCACGCATCTGGCGTGATACTTAGGCTTTCAGACTCTCCCACCAGGAATCATATGGTAAATCAATATTATTCCATTATAAACATAAAGCTACACCAAAGGTGTTGGGGTAGTTTGCAAACCCTACAGGCTATTTACAAGGTAATAAAACTGTAACATACATGTAACTGACTGTGCAGACGTGTCTCACTCACACCAGCCAGCTGACCAAAGTTGGCAACTCAGCCAGTAAGAAATAGAAATTTCATTACCAATAAAATAAACTGTCTTGTAAAATATGAGTAGCTGTTAAAACAAATTATATATATAAAAAATATAATAAAAAGAATAGTTTCAGGGTTTTATTTAGTGGCTTAAGTGTAGGCCTACCTGCCAGGCCAATAAACAATCATGCGGCAGGATGCCAACAGGGGTTAGAGGTTTAGTTACATTTCGTTTACAAGTTTAAAAAAGTGATCTAAGTTATTTTCAGTGCTTTGTGGTGGTGCCAAACATCCTGGTTCTGGCGCCACAGAAACAGGCACCATTCTGGTATGTTCAGGCAGCACGGTGTCTGGAAATTATAGGCTATAAGAGAAAAAGATCCAGAAAGTGGCCGTCCTTAGGGCAAAAGCAATTCATTAATGAAAAATGCGCAAAGAGAATGGTTGGATATGGATAAGTCATAAATAAATCTCAATAAGGAATGCTTTTAGCACTATGTTAAACTCTTGCTGTTCTCTAGACAAGAGAGTTTCCTACTCGGTAATGGGCAGGTGTGCTTAATAAGGCAGCCTCTGAGCCTAAGTTCATTATTCAATGAAATGTATTGTCAGTGATGTTCGCCTTGGACACTAGAGGGAAACAAAGGGCTTGTAGGTGGATCAGAAATAGTGAATACGTCATATATGTTCCCCCGTAAACAGCCCCTGAAACAAATACAAAAGCCTGTAACATCCTAAATATAACATCCAGGACCAGTACTGCTGGCAGGGGACCTCGTAAGTTCAGTGCGGTGGTGGGACGGCCTGTGGGGCTGGTTGTAGGCATGAAGTCCATCCATGCCAGGAAGTGTAAATCCAAGTGTATTAAATATTTTCAGTTATTTATATCTTTCATAGTCATGGATTTTTTTGGTAGGGAATTCACCCAGACACTATAAATTACAATTTATATAATTATGATTCATAGGACAAACCACAGCTATATGTCAAATAACAGAAAGCAAGATGTGATATTTTGAAAACTAAAAATATGTATAGGCATGCATTGACTTATACTGATGAATATGAAAACTATAGTCTCTGGCCTATTTGTCCATTTTCAAGGACGATATGAGTAAGAAATATATTAATGGAGCTCTGAACATTAAACCTACCTCATGTTGAACTGAAAGTACTGACCTATTGGAAGATGAAGACCAGATGTTATTCGGGCTGATTAAATAATCCCTGCACTAATCCAGCTCAGCTCTCTTATCTACGCCACATTTTATTCTCTCCCCTCTCATTTTCCTCGTTGCGTCACTGCCATCATCCCTCAGAAAGCCTTAGTCATTATTTTGCTGTGTGGACATTTGTTCAGCTTTAATGCAGCTCGGATGCAGAATGCAGGGTGAATACTTTGGTCCTAGGTTTTGATTTTGCCCTTGAAGGAGCTGGTCAGAAATCAATGGCCTGAAAGAGGTGTCCGGGGAGGGGTATTAACTGTGGATAAATTTGACCCAGTAGATGTAATGAATGAACGGATCGAGGAGACAAAGCGAAGCTGGCCAGAGGACATCTGGGTGGCTGCCGGTGCCACAGAGCGGGACCGAATCTGCTTCTACTCCTACCTGGAGTGCCTCCTCTCCTCAAAGGCTTCACCTCCTTCTTGACCCCCTGAGCATCACCACAGGGGGCAGTGGGGGGTTGGGTTGGAGATACTTTTGATGGCTCCTGCCAGTATAAAACATTTGTTTTTCATTTGCTCCTGAAAGAATGCAGGTGATTTACAGGGGTTGGACAACGAAAATGCAACTTTTGGATTTAGACAATGTATTAGAATGGTGTAGGGCCTCCAACTGTGGCTGATACAGCATCAGTTTGTCTTGGGAATGACAGATACAGGTCCTGCACAATGGCCAGAGGGATTTTGAGCCATTCCTCTTGCAGAAGAATGAACAGGTCAATATGTGATGCTGGTGAAGGAAAATGTTCCCTGACTCACTCCAAACCACCCCAAAGTGCCTCAGTAATATCCAGATCTGCTGGCTGTGCAGGCCATGGGAGATGTTCAGCTGCACTTTCATGTTCATCAATCCACTCTGTCCCCAGTCTTGCTGTGTGCATTGGTGCACTATCATCCTGATACATGGCACCACCTTCAGGGTACAATGTTTGACCCATTGCGTGAACATGGTCCTTCAGAATACTTCACTAGTCCTTGGCAGTGACACACCCATTCAGAACAAGTAATAAGCATAGGGAATGCAATGATATGTCAGCTCAAACATCACTGATCCATCCCTGTGGGCACACATCAGTCCGGTTGCTAAGCCTCTTTGGGCTTCTCCACATCAGAACTCTTCCAGATGTGGCAAAGACAGTGAAGGTGAACTTATAAGAGAACAATACATGTTTCACATTCTGCACAATGTAAGATTTGCACTACTGACACCATTGAATCTGACATTTGGCATTGGCATGAGTGGTTTGGCTATAGCAGCCAGACCAAGAGTATGGACCCTCTGGAGCCCCTGGCAAGCAGTACTGGTGGAAACAGCAGAGTCTAGATGCACATTTAATTCTGCAGTGAGATGGACAGCTGTAGTTTTATGTTATTTTGGATACAATCCGGGTTAGTACCCAGACTTCCCTTTCAGACAGCTTCCTCTTGCCTATTGGATGTGGTCTGTCCTTTGTGGTGGTATACTGACTTTACCCTGGATACCGTGGCTCTTGCTACCATCTCACATATACGTCAGCTAGAGACACACCAAGAATCTGTCCTCTTTTGAACCCTGATACGTCTCCCATTATGTTGTGTGTATTGCAGTATTTTATGTACAGCTGTGTCATTGCTCTGCTAATTCAACCTTTGCGCTCTGCTCTTACTGATGGAGTGTGCAGTCAGGAAAGATTACTGGCATGAAAGCTCAAACACCAGTTTGTTGTCATTTCGGAAGGTACACCACTGTGGTCTACAGTATGTGTGTTGATGTGCATGTTTTATTCCCAGGGCCATGCAGCAGACTACATCAGAAGGACAGAGGCAGATATCACTAGGGATCAGCAGGGGGGTGTTGTGGCCACACTGAGACTGCTCACCCCATGTTGGTCAGGTTTCCTCCTGCAGGTACCCAACTTTCTTCCGGCAGTCACTCATATGGGTTAATTGCCCATTGAGTCAGTGTGTGCATGTCTGTGCCACCTTAGGGACTGGTGTCCTATCCAGGATGTCCCCTGTCTTATGCACTATACTGCCTGGGATAAGCTCTGGACCCTGTGCTGGTGAAGAGCTCCTCAAACCAGAATGCCATGAGGACTAGGTTCCTACAAGACAAGTATAAAAACACAACAGCATCCAGGGTTACCCAGTGATACCCAATGAAGACAGAGAGGAGGTCAGGGGTGGGACAGGCAAGCTGAGGTGTTTCTGGACAAAGCACAAGCCGTGGAGCGCAAGCCGTGAGCTTTCAAGCCTGAGTTTTCTCAGACGAAATTCCTGCTGTCTTCATCCAGTAGAAGAGTCAGGCATCCGACAAGGTTTAACTCCTAAGGTTGTCATACATAATGTTCCAATATTTCAAATCCGAACAGGTAATTACAGCAGTCAACAGAAGAAGTAAGACACCATATTTTAACATCAGAGGAAGTAGAGACCAGTTACTGTCTGAGCTGATAAATCTGCAGATCCGCTTAATAACTTTGCGCTCTCTGTACAGGAATGTATGTATATACACTGCTCCAAAACATTAAGGGAACATTTGGCCATCACATTATAACACCAAGTCAATAAAATTTCTGGGATATCAATCTGTTCAGTGAGGAAATGTGAGCCATTGTGAATCAATTTCACCTGCTTTGGTGCAAATGAAAGCAATAACAGGTGAACAGGAGGGACAACAACAGGACACCCGCCAAACGGGGAATGGATTTGGCAGGTGTTCACCACAGGCCATTTCTCTCTCCTTATGCAATTCACTAGTGCGCTTGTCACCTCTGGTACCATGAAACAGTGCTGCAGCCCATTCAAGTTGCACAGGTGGTCCAGGTCCTCCAGCATAGCACATCCATATGTGCCATCAGTGGGTTCATGAATTTGTTTTCCATTGACTGTTCCTGCATCATTTTGTTCTCACTTATACAATGCATATCAATAAAGATTTTCAACTTGAATATTTAATTCAAGACCTGATGTGTGAATTGTGTTCCTGACATGGTGTCAAGTTCTTAAATGAGGACATGGACACTTGACAACAGGATCCTCACGTGAACAAGGCTTTGAACTCAAAGGCAGGGCAAAATGCTACATGCTATTATACACCACTCGGTGACCGTACCTTCAGGACAGCATCTCTCTCATATTTCATATCTAAAGACAGTACATATGGTTGACTAAATCCATGAATCTATACTTTTATACATGCCTATAACCATACCCTCACAACCCTGTTAACCTTTGGCCTCTCCTTTCACATACATATGCAGTATATAGGGCTCCCTAAATACAGTAGCACTAGTTAGCATTTCCCTTTGTGGGGGGTTTTCTTGGATGTGGCCAGCATGCAGTGGGCTGGCATCCCAATCAGGGAATCATGTGACTTAAGCTCCAAGCCCTGCATCACTGTAACTCTCCATTCATAAATGGTGACTGAACATAAATGAATATTGATGATGGCATTAGCCACCTGCAGCATGAGTTATTTTATGCATAATGGCTGCAGTCATGCATAGTGAGCCGCTGAATGGAGTGAGATGGATGTGGGGCAGAATTACTTACAAGCTGACTTGACATTTGCTTAGCAGCTTACAGTTTGTTTAGAAAGCAGGATCAGCACCTCCGGTGGGACTTGAACCCATAACTTTCAGGAAATTAACACATATCCATATATGTCAGGGGTGTTTGGGGCGGGTTCACCACCCATCATTTTGTTAGTTTCGATTGTCCATTTACTGAAGATAATATATACAAAGGAAAAAGGCACCCTTGGTTTATAGGGTTGCTAGTAGGATCACGTGGGATCAGTGCTGCAGCTAGTTAGCATCCAGCTGCAGCACTGATGGTATAGGACAGGCCATAGTAGCGTACCCACAAGAAGGAATCCCCACTCAGATCGTGCGAAACTTTACAGCTCTACGAATGGGTAAAAAAAATGTGTTGGACAGAAACATGTCGTTTGCAGCCCAGTACGACTAACAGCATCACCTCCGGTTCACAGTGAAGAACACATCTGGATGGAAAATTTTACTCATTACATGTTTAACTAGCAGACTGCACTCTAATCAGCTCAATGACAGCTTAAAAAAGAAAAACTTAGCATATTATCCACATAACAGCATCACCTTTGTGGCTGTGAGCTTGGAAAGCACCCCTCTTTCTACCTTTGGGTTCCCTCCCACAGTCCTAAGAAATAAGTAAAGTAGTATCTGTAAAGCACCCTGCTTCCAGAGGTGCATTGTGATGAGCTGCTATTTCATTCGGATGAACTGGCTTTCACACATGCTGCCAACCTACACCGTCAAACAGCTCTAGGCAATCACCAGAGGTTAGTCCTAAATCTGACAGTATATCCGGAAGTGGCAGGCTACTAATAAACAAGAGAAAACCAGCAAGCAAGCAAGCTGCCTAGAGATTTCAGAGCACTATCAGTACATCTACTAGCACAACACAAGCATGGTGCAATTTGAGAGCCAAAACAGAACAACGTATACAATGATGCAGACAACTGAATTGGTAACCGAATCCAATATGACTTGCGTTACACTTCAGTCAAGATCAGACATGCAAACACAAAAAACACTTTCCAACTCGGTTCACTGAATGTGTTTTATTGATTTCTAGGTCGGTCCATTTTATGATCTGGGTCTCTCCTTCTTGCCTTTGTAGAGGGCCAGGAGGGACACATTGGCCACCTTGACCACCTTGAAGCGCACACCAGGAATGTCACCCACGGCATGGCCCTTACGACCGAATCCTGCCACCAGAACTTCGTCGTTCTCCTGGGAAGAGACAGGCATACATTCAGTGAGCAACAGCATGGGACAAGGTTAATGGGTTATGTTAATTGCAACTTACCAGTGGAATACAAACATCCTTAAGGGCCGGTTTCCCGGGCAAGGATTAAGCCTAGTCCTGAACTAAATGGGAATTTTGTATGGGGCTTCTCCATGTTTAGTCCAGGACTAGGCTTAATCCTTGTCCGGGAAAGCGGCCCGATATGTCCAGGCTAACCACTAATTTTGAACCGACTAATGAATTCCCCATGTCCTAACCAGAAAATGCGCTGAAATTGAGATCAGTAGCAATCAATCAAAGCAAACAGTGGAAAAAAACCATCCAAGCAGCCCAGCACTGACCTCAATGAAGTTCAGACAGCCGTCATTGGGAACAAAGGCAGTGATCTTCTTGCCGTTCTTGATAAGCTGGACTCTTACACACTTTCTGATAGCAGAATTTGGCTGTTTAGCTTCAACCCCTCTATAAAGAAAAAAAAAAACAAACAAACATTAAACACCTGTGGGAAATCAAATAATATCTATATCTAGGTATCAAAAGATGCAGGACAGCTCTGAATCAATACAAGAAATACAAAATGAACATACACAAAATATACATCATATACAAAACTAAATAGATTTTTGTCCCAATTTCGGGATTCTAAGTATGATTGACAGTTTCAAGGCACATTAAAATAAAGCACAGTAACTAGAGTTGGTCAGTTACAATAAAGATTATTTAAAAGGAATGCAAGTCAAACAGAAACACATGACAAAAGACATTTACACTTTCTCAAGGACAATTCCCTTTGCGTGGGAAGCTCCTCCAAAGGGGTTAGCCTTGAGGGCAGTGCCCAGATGAGCCTTCTTGTACTGCTTGTCATGCCATTTCTGCTCACGGCGATGGTTACGCAGTTTCCTGGCCGTACGCAGACCGCGACACTTGCCTGCGGAAAGACCGCAGTGAGTAAACTGGAAGAAGGCTCACAGGTATATAAATCATTCCTAGCCACTGAGTATTCACCCATTTGCAAATTAATTGAATACAGCACAAATACAGAGGAAAAACTAATTTCAAGGAGATCAGTAGGTACCAATTAAGTTGGAGAATGGCTCATACTGCCATGGTATACAGCAGCAATACTTAGGCAATAACACTCAAAGACTATGATCGATGTGTACATTAGATACGTGGATACATTTATACAAAACTAAAGCAATTCAGCCAGGGGTGGTACCTGGGACACCAGGTAGTATATCGGCTGAAGATGCTATTGCTGGTGTACTTCTGATAGTATGAATAAATCAAGCAAAAAAAAAATGCAAAATGTATTTCCCATAAACGAGTTATTTCCTTCCAATCTGTTCTATAAAATTATGGAAAAGGCCTAATGGGCAGCTAAAGATGGCGTGGACTGTAATTGTTTTATGAGCCTAAAAGCGTAGTAAAACACTACTAGATTCCTTACGGTAAATATTTTTATACGTCGATGAATGTGCATTAAAAACTGCATACTACATTTCTACGCTTACAAGCCATCAGATTTTGGACGACGTGAGCCGTAAGATGGGCGAACTACGTGAGGCGGTAATATCAGCTACCGTAGCACTTTACGACGGTCTATAAAGAGTACTTTTATTGAATTATGTGAGATGCATTTTAATTCGGCAAATTCGCCGAACGTCGGTTAAAACACTATGACATGCAGCAGACGGTGTCAGCACGGCAAGGCTAGCAATGAAAGGCCGCGGTCTGCCAGCGGCATGGTCGCTCGCCACGCTTTCCAAGTATCTGATTTCAAACCCACGCCAAAATATTATTCCGCTGTGCGACACTAAAAACAAGTATATCGGTGCTTAAATTTCATTTAAATCCGCAGCAATCGAGAAAGAAGCGATTTTAACAAATAAATTTATATGAAAAAGGAGCGTACCCATCTTTTTCGCCTCAGAGACCAAGCAGGAAAGAACGATCCCAGCAGCCGCTGCGGCGAAGTCTTCTCTCAGGACCCAGGGACGAATAAGTGTGGCTGCCTATTAATTTATGTAAAAATGTGTATATATATATCTATATATTGAAAACAATTAAAATTATACGATGTCTATTTTTGAATTAGTGAAATATCTTTAAATGATTAATGGCTATCGTGTGATACATTGGTTGTGCCCGGTATAAAAGGGTGTCCGGTATTATGCCTGAAGAAAATCAAACCCGGAAGTCAGTCTACCTACACGTAACGGCCCTCCATTTAGTACCGTACGTGATGGCTGAGTCTTTGTAACATGTGATTATAACAATATCACATTATTAAGCTAATTTGTAAAATAATTCTGGCAAATGAAATCAATCAAATCGTCTACTTCAATATAATAAAGCTGGATATACTGCAAGAATTGAAAAATTATATCGAATGTAAACGTAATTGTAATCACGCACATTACAATTTATAATTTTGCTTTCATTGTCGGGGGTTTATAATTAGTAATGTTATAAGTTTTATAAAACAACTGCTTTATAGAAAAATACATTTTATTTTACAAGGATGCAAAATATATGATATGTCCGATTCTGAGCTATTAAGTAAATCAGACATGGTTAAGAACTTCTTTAAATTTTTTAGTCCGTTTATTCATCACACACTAGCCACCAAATACTGAATAAATTCCTGGAAATCTGCAGTCGTCTGAGTCTCTCACGATTAAGGGCGTAATATCAAACCCATCTCACAATGGAAATGAAAACGTACGATTTAAATTGCTGTCCTTGGTATAGATCATTCGCATTTGCAGACTAACGGTGTGCTTTTTAGTAATAAGATCATTTTTGAAGGTCCGAGCACTGTATGTATGGCGTATTCAAATTACTTTGATTTGGTTTTCTAAGTCATTGTTTAAATTTAAAGCATCAAGCATCCCCGCCAGCGCATCGGCTAAACGTGCTACCCGGTGTTTCTGTGTCGGTTACGCCTGCATTATCGCCGCCCCTCATCTAGCCGGGATTACTCCTTTGTCTTCATTGACTGTGCGTGTGAACTGTGAAAATGCCAGAGTCCAAATACGTCGATAGGCCAGAATTCACCATAAATATTCCAATTTCATTATTGCACTCCCTTTAAAGTTTAATTATTTAGTTTGATCAATATTAAATTGTCTTGCAACTAACGATTAACTGTCAACGGTTTAAAGGTAACAAGCAGTCTTAATTACTTCTGTTTTGCATATTACATCTTACTCAGGGTCTTTAAAATGTACTCACTTATTAATTTGAATTGATGGAATAAAACCTTTTTAGTGTCTGACAGTAAAACGTGCAATTTAAAATAATACTAAATATACTTAAACATACAGTTATGATAAACCAAAACGTTATACTTTATAAATGGAATAACAGCAATGATAATAATTATTATTATTGTTGTTGTTATCATTATTGTACACGTCTAGATTTATTAATGGCAGACTGTGTGTGGGAGGCGATATCTTTCAACCTCCTAGTAAAACCATCTTTGTTAATTGGATTAATATAAACGGTAAATAGCCTGTAGAAAGCAAAGGACGTCACTCCTCTGTTTTTATGTCTGTTTCCTCATGTATATTATGCTCTGGTTCATCAGACGTTGTGGGCAACTGCAGGGCTTTTCTGCAGATAGAATATATCTCTCGTGTATAATTCCAGTTATTGTGGAAGTGCACTGTAACGTTGGGTCACATCAGTTTCTGTCCCCATCTTAACTGACATAGACCTATAGAATAAAGGAATTTGGCATGCCTGATAGTTGGCTTAGCATTTAGAAGAATGTAATCTTTAAAATAGGCATTTTCAGAAGCTAGGTTTTATTTCTGATGTGCCAGTATCTTGGCATGTGTGTGCCGTGTGTGGGGGTGAATGTGTGACAGAGAGAGAGAGAGGGAGGGAGGGAGGGAAGGAGAAAGAGGGGGAGAGAGAGAGAGGGGGGTGTGACCATGACACATGATTATCTCCCTTTTGCTTGTCCATTGGTCGCTGTTACTGCCAGTCAGTGATCTCAGGTTTCGGCTCTGTTATCAAAGCAGATTATGAAGCAGCCTTCTGCTGGGGCAGGCTCCTCTGGTCGTCTCCATGGCAAAACACAAGATATTTCTGTTTTATATGATACACCTTCTTCCCCTTGAGCTCGCATTGTCCTTTGACCAAGTGCCTGCAGCTGTGGAAAATAGGTGAGTAGGATGATTTGAGGTGCTGGTGTGGGAATCAGAGAGGGATGCTGGACGGGCAGGGTGGCGCGAGCTCCGCTCTGTCAGGGACCTCGGGAAACAAACAAAAGAACAAAGTACTGTGGAAAAATGCATGTCTGGGGCTGAGGGGGGCACCTCCTATGGAATGCCAGCCAGCCGGCGCTCGTGGAGCCGCCTGTGATTATTTCACTCACATTTATTTCTCAATCTGGATTCTCCTGTAACTCTGGAAAATTTAGGCAAGGCTGTCAATGAAACCCAGGAGAAAATCCATCGGTGTAGCTGAGTGGGAATCAGCTTGCTGATCCATATGCGTGCTACAAGGTGGAGGGGCGGCGTTGGGATGCGCTGTATTCTTTTTGGGTACCTTGCACCCATGCTGTTTGAAATGAGCTGCAGGAACGCTTACTCTTAAAATGCAAGCCTCAGTCATGTTAGATGCCCGTTTAACCTGGAAATAATATCACAGGCACAGTTTTAGACACAGCATAAATGATAACAGAGAAGCATATTGTTTGTTCTTATGTGTCACATGCTGGTAAAGCAATATATTATGCAAAAGTTTTTATATTATACATGAGGATTTTAAAAGCCATTATTTAACAAGTGTTATTAAATATGGGAATGATGTTATTATTAAAACAGAAGTATTTTTAAATGCTTTTTGGAAAGAAAAAATATTTTTTTAAAGATGCAAAACAATTCATGAAATGAAAATGGAATGTAAACATCATTCCCATGCATTATCTCTTTGACATATCTAAATATATCCCTAAAAATGTAGTACAATATTAGAAATAAAACATCTTGATGTGTCTCAGGATACTTTAACTACAGGGGAAAATGCTGTGAACTAACTAATAACATGTTAATGAACTAAACTGGCAGGCTTCAAATTGCAAATCATTTTTAAATGAATTAGTTTGGAAGAATATTATTTGCAAAATCCTTTAAATTTTTACAACGTATATAAATTAGTTTCCATTTTTACAATATAATCTGTTTTACAGCTACATTCAAAGCTTGGACTTGTTTTTAAATAAATGTGAGGCAGAAATGATCAATGTTCTTAATTTCTACCCTTATTTTCTCTTATTTACTCCTGTTCTGTTCCGTGGTGCATGTGCCTGGAGTTTGGTGAAACATCAAAGCTAAATAAAGCTTATTTTCATTCTCATGCCAGTTAACATTGTTCTTCTGTATTGTTCCTCTGTATTGGACACTGAAGAAATGCACGCCCTTGCTTAATCTAATTATAAATGTAACATTTAGAAATTTTGAAAGAGATATAAATATCTGAACTACTAACTTGACCATAAAATAAAACATTTAATCACAATTTTTGCAAACCTTTCAAACGACAATCAGCAGTTTGACCTTAACTTGAATGTGCCCCAGATGCTCTACCTTTTCCTCCAAGCTAAAATTTTGACCAATCAGAATGCAAAGCATGCCTCAGAAACAAAGACAAAGGCCCCTGTCTGAGCTGCCTTCAATATTGCCATCTTGCTACATGTATAAAAATAATATATGTAATATCAGCCTAATATAATTAGTAAAACTATACAGACACAACACACTAAATACTATTTACTATTTAATTAGTCTGATAGCAAAAGAATGAGTTTTCCCTCAGTGGTTTGACTAAAATAAACCTCGTTAATCATTTAATTGTGCTAAATTAGGGCCCACGTCCATGTTCACGCGTGTTCACAGCGCACGTGTTCACCATATTCCTACTATTTCACTGGCCAAAATTGCACTCCCATTGTCATAATTGGATTCTACTTAGAATACAACAATGAATTCTGGTAAAACCAAATTGTTTATTTGAAACTGCTAAAAATAAGCCGTCTCTATTGGGACTGATGAAATTCATTGTGCAGTCTGCCAAATTAAATAACTCATCCGTGTGTGTCTCACTTCTCTTACTGTTGATTCATAAGCATCAATCTTCCTAGCAAAAGCAGTGATTTGCTGGGATGAGAGGCCCAGGTTTGGTTTCCTTGAATATTTGTAGTGCTAAATATGCAGTTTTATTGTGTCCTGTCTTCTGGAAAGATGCGCCTTACATCTAGACAGGTATAGGGATGCGATGCAGTGAAATTGGGAGTTAGATGCCTTTCTTGTTTTTATTATGACTGCATCTAATTATCCTACAACCCTGTTTAGGGTAAGTGGTTGGAAAATGGATGTAATGAAGGGTTTTAAACACGGAGGATTTCA
This sequence comes from Petrocephalus sullivani, assembly GCA_026780845.1. Lineage (NCBI taxonomy): Eukaryota > Metazoa > Chordata > Actinopteri > Osteoglossiformes > Mormyridae > Petrocephalus > Petrocephalus sullivani. The sequence goes on along the minus strand of JAODKM010000118.1, from coordinate 7,539,320 downwards.
GTTCAACGTCATTCAAAGATTTGATTAATTAGTAATAAATGGTTTGAAATGTGTTCCAAAGTTTTGGACTGAGCCTGGAATTTCTGCACAGTGGCCGAGTGTAGATACAGTACATTAGGAGTTTGTGCCTGGAAGGATTTGACTTCACATTCTGTGATCTTAGCAAATGTACCTCTGTTCATTGTTATATTATGTTGCGTAATGTGTCTAACTACGTAGATTACGGCTGTTAATTTCAGTGTTCTAGAAGGATTCAAGTGTAGCTCAGATATGCAAATGTTTCTGGCAAGTCATGGCTTTGAATTCCATGGCCAATAATATTGCCTTTAGGCCTTCAACAAAGGCCCTTAATCCCAGCTGCTCCTGGCTAGCCTGCTCTCTGACCCCAAAACTTGCTCTGAGCTGTATATATGTCTGTGTCTCTCATGAAGAGCAGAATGGGGTATGTGACAACTGCTAAATTTCTCCACAGGGGATGAATAAAATACCGCTGTTCTATTAAAGATGAGATCCTCGTGCAGACTTTCTCCTGGGGAGGGGGATGTCCCATGGAAATCTCCAGAAAGATCCTCTGTCCGTCTCTCGCCACTTTATAATTTAAAATCCAGTGTCTCTTTTAAAGCCGGTGCCCTGTGAGCATAATGGGCTTTGTCAGAAGCCCTGCAGCCGAGACACGTGTCCCCTTACTGGACGAGGGCACACCGGGGAGCTCAGTGACCCTACGTGGCAGCCCCCGCCCTGTGCCCGCAGGAACACCTCACAGATTGGCGCCGGTGACATATGGCTTCAAGGGCGTCGGGCTGCTTAGGAATCGGTGCCAGGCAGATGGGATGGCGCGGTGGCACGTGGGACAGTGCGGGCCTTAATCTCCAGTTATCAGATTTGATTTGGTGGCATGCCGGGCGCCAGGCGGGGGGTACGACTCCAAAGACTCGTTCCCTGATCTGCCCCTCTGTCGGCGACCGCGCGCCGAGGTGAGTCAGGCGGCTGGGCCGGCCCGCTGCTTTGTTTATATAACTGCAGTGCCCTGAACACGGCACCCCTGCGTTCAGGTAGTGCCAGTGACGCGAGCACAGCCCGGCACCAATCCGACCGTGGCTGCTGGCACCGCTGAAGGGCTTCTCTGTTCTCCAGAACTTGCCGATCAGATCTGTCTCTATCAAGGGCTTTTTTAAGCTTGCTAATTATGCCCGTTATGCTCATGCTCAGATAAATTGCTTTTTATTACATAACGAATGCGACAATGATGACTTAAAAATGCATATACTATTATCAGATATATATTTTCAATTGGGGCTTTTACATGGTGGTTTCTGTAGTATTAGTTGTTATCGGAGTCATTTAAAAAGAAAGCATCTGATGGTTTCCGTTGTTATACTCGGTAAGCGTGTGACACGTAACAATCGTTACCATGGAAAAGGCAAATGTGACATCGTGCACGTAAACGTCATCTTGCGGGAGAGATGTGGGAATATAGGTCAATGTGACTGGTGCCGTGAGGGGAGCTGAAGAGCGAGGGGAGCTTTTCATCATGGGATGGGACAGTATTTCAAAGTCATTTACTTGACAGCCTCATGACGCCGTGCTGCACAAACATCTGGGAGACGCTGGGGTGGAGTTACGTGACAGTGGTATTTTGATCGCTTTTTGTTTTGCAGTTTATATTTGACCTACAGTTTCCTTTTGTGCCTTTGTGTTTGAGTGTGTAACGATAACTTGGCGTCACATTCGGGGTGTACCCCTGCTCTGTGCTGCCTGGGGTGGGCTCCAGGTCCCCCTGTGACCCTGACCAGAATAAACAGCTGGAAAATGGATGGATTCATATGGAAATGTACATTAAGCATTGATGTTTGGTAGTTTTAGCCAGATATATTCAGAGATCTGTACCAGTGCCCATCAGACCATAAAACACATGTGATTCCAGAATCCGAGTCCCGTTTGCCACAAAATGACCCATCTTGCGGTGGTCACATCCAAACCATCTGACCGTAGCTCACCAGTGAAAATGCTCCCATACTGAATCGGAGGCTTGGCGAGGCCACACCCCCAGGAGCTGTCACCGTGTCACAGCCCAGTGACACCTCTGCAGGCTTCTGCCCCTTAGCCTCCTGACCAGCACAGGTGGCCAGCCTGCTGCCTCTCATCTGGGCCCCATGGCCCCGTGGCCCCGTGGCTCAGCCCGACGCTGGGGGAGCGAGCTGCCAGGCCCAGCAGGCTCTTAATCAGGTTTTAGACTCTCCTCTGTGAAGCCCGTTTCGTCTGGCATTATGGCAGCGATTAGATGTCGCGTCTTAGAGTAATCCCCTAAGTAACACATGGCAATCAAAATCAAGAGCACACATCAGAATAACAGCAGGTAGGGTGACGCTTCCAGAGCCTCGCCTTCCCTCCCCAGTCCAGTTTGCTCCCCTGCCAAGAACAGTGACCTAATTGTCCTGTTGGTGTGTAAAAAAAAATCCTGGTGTTTCCTTATGATTCTGCTGGAAAGCGTTCACCAGATCAGCAATGGGTGAACGTGACTGCTCCAGAATGAACCCGTTACCTAACGAACCACGAACGGGCCCTGGCAAACCCAGCTCCGATCGGCACACGTCCGATAAAAATAGAATGTGCAAGTGGAACGGTGCATACGCACTGTTACAGCCCCAAATGGCTCCCTGTCAGGCTCCGGAAAGCTCTCTGCGAATGATCTATAATTATGTGTTCTTTATTTGTATTTATAGCTCGGACAACGCCTCATACCAAGCTATTAGAATTAGGAATGGTAAGTAATTACCCTAACCCCTCATTAAGCATTAATGACATCACCTGCATGCCTGTATATTTACAACATCTATATTAATGTCAGCATTAATGTCCACAGACTATATTAATAATAATTGCCCCGATGCATGATGCGGCTGAATACAGTGTATGTGGAGGCTTATTACACGCCTGCACCACCTGAACGTTACAGTTTCTTCATGGACTATATGTTATGTAAGGGAAGTATGTGACTAATGCCCCTCTCATGAGTGGGACAGTCTTACGTAACGCACCCCACGTTCCGAAAGATGTCTCTCCCTTTTATAAATGCAGATGGAGCTTCCATTCAGGCGCACAGAGTCGCACAGGCGGCAGGTTCTTTGCCGGAGGCTGAGAACCCGCTGCGGAGATTACTGCAGGTACAGTAGCGTCGCGCCGCTAAATATACACATGAAAACCCGAAACTGGAGCAGCGGAGCCGGTCCGACTTCACAGACGCGTCTGTGTCGGGTCGGGCGGAATGAATTGCGAAGAAAGTCGATCTCTCACGGGGGGGAAGATGAAGTGAGGAGTGCGGGGCAAAGTGGCGTGCAGGAAGCCCACAACACTACCCCCCCCTGTGTCCTCAGTCTCACGGGTGGCAGGGGGGTTCCCCCCCGAAGGCGAAACGAAAGCTGCTGCACTCAGCCAGCCCCCTCCCGCACTCCCCGCTGAACGTGGCCTACAACGGCAAGACCTGCATCCTCTTCAGGGCCAAGAGGCTGGCCATCAGGTACAAGAACCATACCTTCGTGGACCTCACTGAAAGGCTCTTCGGCCCCAACGCGCCCGTGGACACCCGCGGCTCCGTCTGTGGCAAGGACAAAGCCACGTGAGTCTCCCACACTGTGTTCCTCTCCCTGCACCATCAATCTTTCTCATGCAGATAAATATTAATCACACCCCCACTACCGCAGAATGGCCACCTCTGTACAGAAGCCTTACCTTGCCTCAAGCCAGCTATATCAAAAGACAACACAAACTGAGGATTCTGTTTTGTCAAAAGGCACCCTGACACATTATCACTGTTCTTAGGAGCCCTGGAATGTGACCTAGCTCCCGCATAAATTAAGAGAAGGGTTTGTGCTTCTCCGATACACTTTCTGTGGAAACACGAGCCAAAAATCTGGGCTATTTATGTCAGCCGGTGCCCGCTTTGCTAACTCAGAAGCACGAGGGGCCTCTCCCAGCTGCTCAGCACATCGTCACTGTTGCAGATCATGGAATCTCTTCGCATGGGGTGAATTGTGCCATTTATGCAGGCCTAATATTGACATTAAATGTGCTAGCATCATTAAAGGTTACTGGCACAGTGCACGGTGTCAAATACACTAATGGCGACCATGAAGTTACCTATGACTTAAATTCTAGCATCCCTTGTAATTCAAGCTGATTTAAGATTTTTTATCGTTGGCTGGTAAAGAACATGCATGGAATAAACCTTTTGCTTTTGCAGGCTTTCATTACAGTTTGGGGATGTGGAGGATCTAAGGGGGCTTGCCATCAGGTACGTTTATCGGTTCTCCGTCGTCCCGTTTCTGCAGATGCACTATGTGACTTACACCATGCACCAATTAGGCAAATCCGTTACCTCATTCAGTGCCAGGCAGCCCACTAGGCGACACAGATAGCCAGCTAGGGTGCCATCTTCTGAGGCGGCGCCGATTAGGAGTCAGTTTCACTTTGTCCCAGACAGGGGGCGCCAATGGTGAAGCTTGCCTAAGGCGCTACATGGTCTGTGACTGGCACCAACCACATCGCAAGAAAGTGGTCAAAATTCATAGATTTGACTTTCAATCTGACGTTGGTCATGACTGTGATCTCAACGATCTGGTTTCCTCATGCTCCTCACGTCACTGGACCCAATAGGCTGCAGATGTCCAACAACTTTTATGAGTCTGCGGGCCAGAACTGGTTCACCCTAGACAGCGTTCACATCCAGTACAACTGGAGCCAGGAGGCCACCTTCAACGCGACCGAGGTGTATGCACCGGCCACCTACTCCTACCACTGTCAACACGTCAGCAGTCTGCAGAAGTACGACACCCTGCTGGTGCCCAGCTCCCATGCAGACAGTGCTGCCAACTGGCACATCACCTTCACAGACTTCCAGGTGGGTGGCAGCAACGCCACGTCGATAAACATTGTTGGGTTGCTAAGCACTGGTTCTCGTCCTTAGTGATTTACGAAGCCTCTCCTCTTCAGCCCATTTGGACAGTTGGATATTTCATGAAACAATCCTGACTAAGTGCTTTGCTGAAAGGTTCCTCTTTGGTGGTAAAGCCAGTTCCTTAATCTGCTCAAGGGCCAAGCTGCCATGTTGTTGTCCTCCTTACCACTCTCTAGAGCTTTAGATCTCAATATACGTGTTAGTTTTGTTTTTAGCTTGTCGGATCTCTTTATTAGCTTTCAGCTACTTAACCGAGATGCAGCTTTTAATTAAATACTGAAGGAGACTCATTGGAGATGCGTTTGTGCTAAAACATTTTTAAAATCTATTTTTAAAATATTAAATATTCTTTATTGTTTGCTCAAAATAAATATTAAAATAATTACTGGCTGTTATATTATTTCATTGATTTCATATTTAGGCTCAGCTTAGCTTAACAATAATTTGCCCACGAATAACCCAGTAACTAAATGGTGTGTATTGCTATAACATTTAGTTTACGGTACAAATTTGGCTTATGGAAAGAACCAGGAAATTGAACATATTTTTTTTCATTTTATTGGCACTGAAAAGTCCTTTTTCTCTGCTTTGGCTTCCCAAAGGCTGCAATGACTGAGTCCATCAGTCTTCTTTCCTGCCCTCTGCTTTTATGTGGTCGTTTCCAATGACTGGGGTCACCTCATTCAGTCTGGTCACTTTTGCATCAGATTCTGGATTGATAAACAATCCAGCTGTTTGTTTTCCTTGCAGTCTGTAATATTTTTTAGTCTGGACCATCACCAATTCAAAGGCATCAAGGCTACTCCTATCCCAATTCATCTTCTTTTACATCATAAACAGTGACAGCAAATGCTATATACTGAACGGTTCTTTCTGAATCTTTGTTCTTGTAGATATCTTGGTACTTTTGACGTCTAGGCCCGCCTTTGTAGCTTTGTGGTTGATTTCGCGACTGCCATCTGTTGTTGTCAGTTTCATTTCTGACTTCTGAATTCGTTTTCTCATGTTCATGTCTTTCATTAGTGAATTTGCAGATATTGTTACAATGTTGTCTCTGGTAGTAAATTTCTGGAACTCACTATGCAATCTGAAATTGCATACCTAGCATGTTTGTGCTGCTTTTTGTTAGAAGCTTCCTACATGACCTTTAATGCCGTATGTACTGGATGTATGCATGAGAACAGTATGTACTGGATGTATGCATGAGAACAATATGTACTGGATGTATGCATGAGAACAGTATACATGCGATCGGACCTTCTGCAGTCACCACTACTGCTTATTACCTGACCCGGATGACATAGCTTGACCCCTGCAAAACTTAAAAACTATTAAAAACTATCTACGAAAAATTATATATTTAAGTCAACTCATCTAAGTTGGTTTTGCTTTCTCCTTAAATCTGTAGAGAGAGGGCACTTACCGTGTTCCAGAGAAAATAACATTCTCTGTCTTTGCTTGTGGATCCAGTGGCCTTTTGGGATAGCATAGCGCCTATCGGTACTACACTTAGGCATTTCGCAGAATGCAGTATGTCATACGGATTTCTAGATTCTAGGTCCCTTAAATTTTCTCATAGAATAATAGACTGTAATAAATTAAAAAGGATGACTGGTTTGAACTGGCTGCCCAGGTTTAGGGTTCTGAGCCAAATGCATGAGGGTACTGGCTTGATTGATGTTCCTGTCGGCTCATGCTGCTTCCACTCCTCTCTTTGGCTCCAGATACAGGCCTTCAACGTCCAGTCCAACCGGTTCGCCTCGGCCAGCGACTGTGCCACCTTCTTCACCCCCGCCATCCTGATGGGTCTGATCACCTCCTTCATCCTGCTGCTGGTGCTGGCCTACGCCGTGCACATGGTGGTGCATCTGAAGCACATCGACCGCTACGAGGAGCACAAGACCACCGTCTACTTCCCCCGCAGCCCCGAGGCCGAGTGCCCCGACAAGAACAGCCTTTAAGGAGGCAGTGGCGGCTAGGCCCCCCCCCTACCCCCCCACCCCGGAAAACAGACGGGCTGTTCCGTAAATCTCAGAAAAAAAAACTCTGAGCTGACCCTTCTTGGCCACCCAAAGTGGACACCACAGGCAGAAAAGGGGAATATCGCTGCCCAGGGCTGACTCTGCAGATTGGGGGGTTGTGCTGTGGCTGATTCGTGGCCGAGCAGTGGCTGTCCACACTGGGCAGACTCCATTTGGACCCCACAGCTCAGCATCATCCAATGGATTTGGAGAGAAGTCGTCACTGGAGGATACCGATTCGATCATTACCGTGCATTGACTGCCAACGTGGACATAATTAGGCATTCCGAAAGGGCAATGAAGGAGGAGGAGATATTTTCACGTGAATTTCAGAATGACATCATCACTCAAATGTGTCTCTCCAATATTTGCACTGTGTGTTTTTTTTACATGTAAAGGAAAACTGGCAGAAATTGGTCACAGGCATTATTTTAATCCTCATATAATACCAAGAAATATGTGATGTAGATACTTGGGTCTTTATTTTGAACATTCATTGGGACATGAATTATTTTCAGGTGTAATAGTACTGCAGCTGGCAAGTGTTTACTTGTATTGAAATAATTTATAAAAATTATACTGTCGGGATTACAGTTTTGTGAACTATTATTTGGTTTGTTTTTCAGCAGTCCTTATGTGTTCTCTGAATAGCTAAGCCTTTGAGAGTGCTTTTAATGCCAGCATTATGCAGAGGAGAGCATCTCTTCACATATACAGGTCAGTGTCATTTGACTAACATACTCAAGAATACCGTAACTGCAGTAACAACATGGAGTTATTGTTGCATTATAACATACAGCATGCCAGTGACTAGGACACCATCTGCATACAATACTCTGATGGTTAGCATTGTGCAATGTATATTGGTCATTATCATAACGTGCAGATTGAAGGAAACTGTTTTTTCATTGCCCAATTGATGTAACTGGTACAATAAACCATTGTCAGGTAGATTTCTGTGTCTTTCTATTCTGCAAATGGGCAGCAACACAAAAAAAAAATTATATTTCAAATTGATTTCTTGGACATCAATAGATCGATCCACTTTCCACAACTACTACATACAGGGTTGTGATGAGCCTGGAGCTGATCCTAGGTACAGGGGGTGGGGGGGGGCATGACAGACAACATGGCAGTCAATCAAAAGACCCCCATCCAAGGGAATGCATGCACTCAATATGGACAATCCAGAGACATGACAGTACCAAGCCTGGAAACAGGAGTACATGGAGAAAATCCATACAGACAGAGGGAGAATGCCCACATTACACACACACACACACACACATTCCATAAACATTCCACACGTACATTCCATAAACATTCCACACACACACGGGGAGGGAACTTAAAGAGCAGGGCCCGGTTTCCCAAAACCTTCTTATCGCTAAGTAGTTCTTAAGTTGAACCTTAACCTCTCTCTTAACGTTATGGAACGATTCCCGAAGCGTTCGTACACGAAGTATATCTTAGGTAAGTCACACGTTCGTAAGGTTGGTCCAGACCACTCTTAAGAGTCTTCTTAGCGCGCTAACAGTGTACGTTATCAGGAAACCGGGCCCAGATCATTAGGTTTCTCATATAGTGATAGCAGGTGGTATGGCGTCTCAGTGGGAGTCACTTGTAGATGTGAGCTTATAGTGATATCCACTGAGCCACCATACCGCTCTGCTATAACTGTAAGAGATATTAATATGAATACCGAAACACTCATTATGCTTAATGATACTCATTACAAGCTTTATTTAAAATCCAACAATTGAAGGATTTTCAGTAGGGTGTACATTTGAAACTAGTTATTACCACCAAAATATAATTTACTTCTGGGAAATAGTGCACGCTGATATCTATCAATTAATATCTTAATCTATAGTTTTTAGTTTTGTAATGTTTTCTTAAAAAATGTTAGATGTGATATAATCTTCAGCTCATACTGGTATTATGTTATTAGTACAGTTAGCCCAAAATTATTCATTCCCCTGACAGATTTAAAGTGATTTTTATTCAACCAGCAAGTTTTTTTCTGACTGGAAATGACACAGGCATATTCCAAAAGATGATAAGACAATATACAAGGGGTATAATTGGGGGAAAAACAATGTCTATGTTTTATTTAGATTAGAACAAAACAAGACATGTCCAAAATTATTCAAATCCTTCCCAGTAATCAATGGAAAACCCTTTATTGGCTATTACAGCAATCAAACGCTTCTTATAGTCACTGACAAGCCTTTTTCATGTCTCCACTGGTATTTTTGATCATTCATCTTTTGCGATGAACTCCAAGTCTTTGAGGTTGGAAGGTCTCCTTGCCATCTCCCTGATCATTAGCTCCCTCCACAGATTCTCTATGGGATTCAAATCGAGACTCTGGCCGGGTCACTCCAAAATGTTCATATTATTGCCATCTAACCATTTCTTGCCCACTTTTGCTGTGTGTTTCAGATCATTGTCATGTTGGAATGTCCAATGTTGCCCAAGGCCAGGTTTGTTTCTCTGCAGACTGCTTGATGTTTCTTTGACAATCTTGATGTAGTCTTTTTTTCAGGGTGCCATTTACTTTGATTAGATTGTGTGCCTTTTTTGGAGAAGTGCAGAAACTTTTTTGGTCTGCCAGCGTGGAACCCAGCAGTATGCAATATCTGTTGGACTATCTGCCTATCTGCCAGTATGGCCCATACCATCAGGATGGCCTTGGTGGTGATCCTCGGATTCTTCATCACCTCTCAGCCTTGCCTGTGCAGGGGTCACTTTTGACTTCCTACCATGCCCTTTGTCATTTTCCACAGTATATATGTTACACTCAGCCCCGCCCTTCGTGCCTCGTTCCCTGTTTTGCCCTCTAGCGGGGCTTAATTGGCCCCTCCTGA
>JAODKM010000118.1:7508982-7519485 GCA_026780845.1 Petrocephalus sullivani | reverse complement strand
CGTAAGCTGTGTACACCGTACAGCGTTATTGTAGTCGATAGATGTGTTGCTACGGTGAACGGCATACGCCTGGAGCCGTTCGTACTCTGAAAGAGCGAGCGCAAGATCCACTTTCTTGGAGGCTTCCATCTCTGATCCGAGTTCGGCAAGTGGAATGCACCTGACTTGGTTTTCCCCCCGAGTTTTTAGCGGATGTGATGTTATTCTGAGTTCTGAGCGCCGACCTCGGAGGATAATGGAACGCACGATTATCCTTGATGCCGAGTGCAAAAGAGCCTCCCGCAGGGCCCAAAAAGGGCTCCTTCCATCTGAACTTTACACTCATCAAAAGCTGCGGATGCAATAGTCTGATCTATTTAAGCTGGCCGGCCTGTTTGCTTAGCGACAGTCTGGAATCCCTGCTGCTGTTACCCACTCAGGGTCCCTGACTGCAATGGGGAGCAGAAGAATAGAATAGACTTACAAACCAAACAATATCCAAGAATAATTCACACCCAGTCCACCAGTAGTAGTTGTTTTCCCAGGATGGGATCCCTCTTGGATATTGTTCATCATAACAGATATATACCTGATAATATGGTACTAACTAGTATATTCATTTTTAATTAGTATTTGCCATATTGCAAATACCCTATACTTTCTGAAAAGGCAATTAGACTATTAGACAACAGGTTTGAAGCGATCTGGAAAGTGCAGAAAATAGTTGGTCTTAAAGAATATAGTTGATGATACTACTCAGATTGACATCCCAGGAGCTTTTAACACATGCTCACCCTAGAAGACCATGGAGGCAAAAATTCTCTTAGTTACCCATCAAATGGCACGACAACTTGGTCCAGTAAGCTTTCAACATAAGACACACAAGTATGCAAGACTGAACATGCCACTAATTGCCAAATCAAAGGGTTTACAGCTAAACCAGAAAGGTAGCTGGAATTTTTTTAATTTGATCTGCCAGTAGCTGCATTCCAGAAGCAAACACATCGGGGTGATGCGGAAATGATGCAGAGTCACTCCCACCCAAATGTCTGTGTAATATGAATGAAGCCAGTTACATACCATCCCCTCATGACCCCCCCCCCCCATTTCTGGAACAGGAAGTGACTTAGGGAACAATGCATTTCTCAGCCAGATCCCTCCCCTGCACTGAATGGTGACACAGATGGGACCCTAGTGCTGGCATGCAGCCAAGACACACAGGGGGCACTGATGCAGATGTGTTTTCTTAATGGATTAGAAGGTTGGGGAACAGAATTCAGCCTGGTAATTATGCAGAAACGGGCTGTGACCTGTGTCAGACAGACAGTCGTACAAGCTAGATTTATCCTGGAACACAGGACCAAAGTTCCCTTGGCAGTGTTTCCCGACCCAGTCCTAGGGGACACCCAGACTGTCCACATTTTAGCTCCCAGCCAATCAACACCACCGAATGCCTGGTCCATGTGTGCTCAGAGCAAGCTATGGGGGAGCAAAGCTGTGGGCAGTCTGGGAGTCCCCAAGGACTGGACTGGGAAACACCGCCCCAGAGGACAGGTGCCATTTCATTGCTCAAAATGTGATATTTGCATTAAAAGTCCTTCCCTGGCATCTAAAAACATACTGGCACTTGTGGTCTGTGGCCTGCGATCAGCAGGGATGAAATTACCTGCGTGTTCTGGAAGTAGTGCCTCCAGAGGGGCCTGATCTTGTCCTGGCCACCCACATCCCACACTGTGAAGCAGATGTTCTTATACTCGACAGTCTCCACGTTGAACCCTGCAGGAAGGAGCGGGAGGTTGAGGCCGGTTCCAGCCGACAGCATCCAAGTGAGGCATGAAAGGGGCTAAAAATAGCACCAACGGGAGCTTTGCTAGCAGTAAAACAAACTCATTTGCATTTGCAAACAAGCCACTTGAAACGATTCAGGATGGGAATGCATGTGCAAGTAAGGGGTCCCTGTCCCGGCCAATAAAATCAGCGCCATTCAGTGGTACTGCGCATTGCACAGCACAACGTACTCCATCTTAAAAATAAAATAGTGGGAAAACAGCATCACAATACAAATTGGAAGCCCGGGGGCATTTTAAACCATAAAGTCCTGCGCCACGTCCTCGATTCCTTACCTATAGTGGGAATGGTGGTGACGATCTCCCCCAGTTTCAGCTTGTACAGGATCGTGGTCTTTCCCGCAGCATCCAGGCCGACTGAGAGAGCAGAAAGAGGGCAGTAAGCGGCCGGCCTGCGGCAGCACGGCGACTCGCTGGTTCCTGTGGCAGCACCGCACCGTACAGACGCATTACACAGCCCTAACTGCGGCGGATTATCACGCTTCCAAAGTGCCATAAGCGCTCGGTGAGGGACCGGCAGGCGGCGGCGCGCTTACGGGGCCATAGGCCGCGGAGCACAGTGCCCGGTAAGTGCCACCATTCGCCGGTATACATGCGTGCACAGGGACGGCGAGGAAACGGCGGCGCGCATCCGCCCCGGAGCGCAGCGAGGCGGCAGCCCGCATTCCGGCCGCCTCGCCTCAGTCCCCGCGGCCCGAAGCGCCGTTTCCGGCGGCGGCGGCGCACTGAAGGCAGCGGGGACGGGAGGCGGGTGACAGGAAGACGGCTCCCCCGCCCAGGCAGCGTCCCTCCGCGGCGCGTCGGCGAGCAGTCACGGCTCCAAAAGGCGGAGACGGTCTTACGACGGGCCGAAATCGGCGGTATCCGGCCCGCAGGCATTACGGGGAAGCGGCGCGGCTCCATTTCGCAATTCCGGGGGAGAAAAGGGCGACTTTCCATTTCCGTCAGAGGCGAGGCGCCCCGCCGGGAAGAGTCCGCGGTCCGCGGGGGCGAAGGAGCAAAGTTTGTGCCGGTTTTATTTCGGAAACGCAGCAGACCGGCTCCCGCCGCGCCGAGGCCGTGCGAAGCGCCGCATTTCCCGCGATCGCGGCCGCTCTGAGGCGATTTAATCCCCGCTTCCCCGTAATGCGAACCCCCGGGAGGCAAGAGAAGGCAGGCGGAGCCGGCGGCCGGATCCGGGGCGCTTAGCCGCCTCTACCACCCCCATCCGCGGACATCGGACTCCCGCGGCCACCGATCGCCGCGATAAGCCAGCGGCTCCGTTTCGGTAGCGCCCGAAGCCGGACCGGGTCCGTGCGACTCCCCGGCCCGAAAACAGCCCTCCGAGGGCCCGGGATGCAGCCGCGTCAGTCGCCCGGCTGACGCCGCTGTACCCGGCGCTCGCTGCGGCCCCCCGACCCTAAGCCCGACCGCGGCCCCGCGGCCGGCTGACACCCTGCCGCCGTAACCGCGACTCACCCATCAGGATCCGCATCTGCTTCTTCCCGAAGAGCCGGGAGAAGACGCTGGAGATCGTCAGGCCCATGGCGCGCTGTCCAGCTAACTACCGAATAAACTAACTAATCTAACTAGCGGGCGGTATCGCTGCCGGTCGGCGCGCTTCCGTCTTCTACCACCCTGGTTAAAAAAACGCCCAAGTGCAGCGATGTAACTACAGTCGGCCGGGACGGAGCGGCGCACCAGCGGCCGGTCACTTCGGGTGGCAGCCGCCTCGCTTACGGGGGCAAAAGTAAAAAGTCTTCGGTCTCCGGCGTCCACCTCCCCCCCCGCCACGTCACTCTCCAACGCGGTAGAAATGACGTCACGGGCGGCGCGGCCCGGCATGCACCGCGGCGCCCGGCCCGTGCCCCGCCCCCCGTTACCGGGAGCCGCGCCGTGTGTGCCGAGAGGCAGGCGGCATGCCAGGCTTTTTTGGTGGGGATCGATTGAGCGACTGTACCGGAGCTTTTCGATGTTAATGGCTGCGGCTGAAAAAGAAAAGAAAAAAACGGGAACTCAGTGTTCGGGAGATTTTTGTTACTTGAATTTTTTCAGCAAGACTAAGATCCTCGTTTACTTTATGAATCCTCCCTGTAAATAGATGTAGTTATGCTGAGGCAGGTTCTCAGACTCTTTGGACCAAGTGCCAGTTTGAGTCAAACCAGAGCATCCAAATTCCACATGGGTGAAAAAAAAACATAGGAAGCTGAATGCTTACTTTAAGAATCAGAGTGACCTGAGCACTTATCATTTCAGTGAAGGGGAGAGTCCATTGGGCATGGCACTACTTTGAAATGCCATGGATGACTGCAGTAACTTTAAGAGCAGAATAAAGCTCAGGAATTGCAGCATGCAGGATTGGGCAGGTTCAGTTTAACCCGGCTCAAATGTGTCATGGCAGAGAATACTAAAAGTATCTTAACCTGTTTTTTTATATCAAGTAATTTAACATTGATATCAGTTTCGATTTGTTACAGTACATACACAAAATCACCGCAGCTTTCTCCCAGACCATGGTTTCAGGCCCACTGTGGTGAGGTATTTTAAAAGTGCGACATTAAAACCATTCAAACATCTATTTGAAGCGGCCTTTTCCGGCTGGTTTGAAAGTCAGTTCAATGAGTTATGCTATATGTAACAATTATACATGCGCAAAAATGAACCTCTCATATGCTCTGTTTAGAGCAATATAAGCTAAAATAGTTAAATCCCCACCTGATGATCATTGTCTCTCCTACCTAACCTCCCAGCCATGACAGACCATGCAATAAGGCAGTAAGCTCCAAAGCTGGACGTGTCAGTCGGCCTGTATGTTATTTTCAGCATGGAAGATGAATAAGGCTGGGACAATCTTGTTTAATCAAACCAACTACACAAGCATATTTGCCAAAAGGGAAAAACAAACATGTTCCACTCATAACAAAGAAGTGCCCAGTTGGATTAACCGGATTAACAAAATTCTGATTTGTTGCAGTGCTTCATGCTGGGGAAACAGGAACGAGCGGTTTCTTAAAAGCTCTTATCGTATAGCACAATTCAGGAGAGTAGGGTTAGGCTTACTCCTATGTTTTTCATTGTGCACTTTTTATTTCCCTGTACTGGGCAGTACTTTCAGCGTTTGGCCCCTGAGCAAGGCCCTTAACACCCAGTTGTGCCAGGGACTGTCTGATTCCACTTTCTGAAATGTGTCACTTTGAACAGAACATCAGCAAAATAAACATTATGTAATACAAAACATATTAGCCATATATCTTCAGTACTGTACTCTTCAATGGTCTGTAATGACAAGTGGATATGCAAAAAAAGTTGAATTAGTCCAGAATATTGGAATGACTAGATCATTCCTTCCTAGATATTTGTGGAAGAATAGAAGTGCAAACATTGAATCATCATATTTTTGGAAGTTAAATAAGCCTGCTTGGGAGGCAGTGTTTATCCCTTGGGCTGTAATGTGCTGCCTTAACTTCAATTATATCACTAGATAAAGACCTCAGACCACACGTGAGTGTTTAACTGGTTATCTGCATTTCATGAGGCCATCAACCTCAGGTGGAAAAAACTATTAAAAATATACAGAGATGCACATTTATGATGGCAGAATATTAATAATGATTAAGGTGCAGACTTAGGTTTTTTTCCAGGTAGTGTTGATGGTGTATTTAATTAGAACCACACACAAGAAAAATCTGGGGATTAAGCATCGCTTATGTTTTCCTGTTCATCCATCTATCTTCAGTCTGCTTCCTCTGGCCAGTCACAGGGATTAACTGGGAGCCTATCCCAAACAGAACAGGGCACGGCAGAGGAGTGCTCTCTGAATGGGATGCCAGTCCATCATGGGGCACATAAACTCACACCCTGGCTATTAGACACCAAGGGAAATTTAAAGGTGCCATTTTTGCCATTAGGAAGAATGGCTTTGGACCGTGGAAGCAAACACATGGGAACCAGAGAGGATTCACACAGATCAGATCCGAACTCCCAACACTGCCACCCACAGAGTGACCCGTTTGTCACTCGCAGTACATATGAAAAGCTATCTATGTATTTTGGGCTCTTAAAAGCATATAAAACAAAAATTATGAATGCGAAATATGAAAGCTCTGTCATTTATTTAAGTACAAGAAGTTACTTTGCAATGTCTTTTGTTGTGTATGCCACCTTGCAAAGCTTGGGTCAGCTGCCCATCCAGCCACCCTGGGGCATTCCTTGGTGGTTTAAGGGCCTTGCTCAAGGACCCAGTGGAGGTGGGACTCTTATATAAGCATGGGATTTGACCCAGCGCCTCTCCATTCACGAACACCTAACCTGCTGGGCCATAGCGCACCCTCTATGATTTAAGTGCTCTGCAGTATCACCTCAAAAGCTGAGTATTGGAATCTCACCTCTGGCTCCGTTCTGTGCTTCGCTTGTCCGTCATTTGGCCCCATAGTGCCAAAGCAGAACAATGTGCCACTAGAGTGTGAACACATGCTCTGTGATGGAGTGGCCCCCCTCCACGATGTCCCCTGCTCCCTGTGACTGTCTACTGGATAAAGGGTTATAGGCGGGGGCAATTTGCGGGTGACAACATGCAGCCCCCCACATGGCTCCCCGAAATACATATGCTACTTGGGTCTGAAATAAATGTGTTATTTACATTTATATATGTGGGATAAAAATCTTGGCATAGGCAAAACACAAACGTAAGCACATTTTCTTGACGTGGGTCTGCCAGGTGGTAGAGTTGGTGAAAAGCAAAGTTAACGACAGAAATAATCAAACTTGCGGTAGCAACATAATCTAAACAAGAAATCAGAGCGTTTTACATATTTGTAAAAACTATAACTGCAAAGCACTGCATAAATAACTTACTGGTTTTCAAAATTGTCTTCTGCTTTTTAATGCTGGCAATCTAGTGTAATTCCCAGAGGATATTACGGTCAAAGGCATCTGGCCCCCCCATAACAGAACAAGTGGCCCCAGCCTGCCCCACTTGAAATGGTCTCTGAATTGCCTGCAACGTGTGTGTCCCCTACGATGGACAGGAATCCAGTCCAGAGGCGTGTCCCAGTGCCTTATATTTCTCGGGATTACCTGCGGGTTTACCATAACCCTGCAGCGGATTAGCAGTTATGCAAGATAGATGGAAAAATTGGTTCTCTAGTCAATTTTCTGGCACTTCTTTACATCTGAAATTTCTGTTAAATGCAAATGCAAGTATCCCCCAATACCTTACAATGACAGGCTTTTATTTGGGGCAAGGAAGGTTATCAACACACAAAACCAATTCCTGGTTGTCTTTTTATTCATATAAAATAAAAAAAAAAAACTCATTAAAAGAAACTGGGAGGTGAAGAGATGTTCCATTCACACAGATGTTGGATGTTAAAAAAATAAAATCAATATGCAGAATGCATCAGTGGTTATGGCTTTCATACAAAAGGGTCAATGAGTAGTTATGTCAGTATACCCAACAGATTTTGCTGCATCTGTGTTTCAATTAATTGTCAATATGCAAATTAATCCAAACTAAAAATGTATTACTCACAACAGCTCCAACTAATAAACTTAAAATATTCAAATATTTTCAACAGTAATTTTACATTTGCGCAATTATATCAGAATAATGTATGAGAATAGATCTCTATATAAAATTCAAGCATGTTAAAATAGGTTCATCTTTAAAATATAAACTTTTGTGGTTGCCCAACAACCAATAGTCACAGATTCTGTGCCAGAAAACACTGATTTAAATTGTTTAAGAAGATACTACCCCTACCTTGAGCAGGGGGGAAAAAAAACCTTAACACAGAGCATACGGTCAAGACTGGAAAAAGTAAGACATTGGTAATCCGGTCAGAAAAAGGACAGTGAATTCAACGACATTGCAGCTGTTGATCAATCAATCAATGTATTGCTTTCTAACATGTATCACAGGGGTATGAAAAATTCACTAAAATGACAGGAATATGGCAGATTTTACAATGCAGGTCACCTCCTGGAACAGCAGCCAAGGGACTTGCTGTCCAAATGACGATTCCAAAAAAGTAATTATGGACAGAAAAACTACAGAGACCAGCATGCCCAGCTCAGAAAAACTACAAAAGCCTGCATGCCCAACTTGGAGGAGAAGGGGAAAAAACTACAGAGACCAGCATGCTCAGACACCCATGAGCATAGTCACCTTTGGATTTGTCCACCCCTTATACAAGTTTGCTCAGATACCAGTACCGTTTGTTCTCTTTACTTTCTCTGGATATTTCTCTAAAATAGAGCAGCTTACAGAATGAGAGACCTCAGTGATAGCAGGATAACTGTTACAAGTATGTACCCACACACATACATACATACACACAAACAAACATGAAAATGGTTGTCTGATTAAGAG
This sequence comes from Petrocephalus sullivani, assembly GCA_026780845.1. Taxonomy (NCBI): domain Eukaryota; kingdom Metazoa; phylum Chordata; class Actinopteri; order Osteoglossiformes; family Mormyridae; genus Petrocephalus; species Petrocephalus sullivani. The sequence continues at coordinate 7,511,310 of JAODKM010000118.1, read as the reverse complement.
CGCTTTGTATGAAAAGATAAGTAATTAGTCTGTACAAACAAATGTTATGAAATTCTGTGGTTAACATCGTTTGTGTTAAATAAGTTAGTAAAGTGTCATTAACTGAACAGCCCTCATACTCCTAAGATCAAGTGTCGTATGGCTTGGCAGAATACTGCTTTACAACCACAGGAGAAGGTGTTAGGATTTTCCTAAACATTAAAATGCAGTAAATAAAAACCACATGTAAGCAACTAGGGTCCAGAAGGCACAGTAGAGTTGGAAGGTTTGCAGCTGACTGACTATTGCCCAAATCACATACACGTTCCTATGAGGGGGCCCACAACTTAAAGGAATGTTATAGGTCATTACCCTAGCAAGCCCTTACTGTGTAATTATTTACTCTTTCATATACAATACTGCCCTCTTATGTTATGAACCCCATAAATCTTATTTACAGACCTGTAAGTATACCTGCTTTGAGTAAGGCAACTTTACATTTAAAAGAACGCAATTTAACTTACATTTAACATATACACCTTAGATAAATCATTTTAAATAAAAATTAAATAGCCTCTGGTCATGGTGAATACTAACATAAGGCAACGTTAGTTTCTTCAAAAGATGTCATTGAAAGCTGTGCCCCTTAACTTGATTTGGAAAGATCTATAAAAGGTCAGGTAGTGCAGACTAAGCATCCAAAAATGGGGCAGAACAATTTTAATGACAACGGCAGTAGTCGCTGCAGCAAGTCTAACCAAAACACACCTTCAGTGAACTTTCCGGAAACCTAATTAGTCGAGTGAGTTCTGGCAGCCTCCTAACTGCATCCATGCCCCTGCATCACAGCCGTGTCTGACATTTTAGTGTTACATCAACATTATTTCACTTTAAAACACTCTCAGAGGCATCCAAAGGCCTTCAACTGCTTGGAGCATCCAGTCCTTGATTGGACATTACCTCAAATCACATGACCAGTTACACCCTGTACACTTCTGTAACGCCTTATTAAAAACCACCAGAGGTGCCATCAGTGGCTTTTTCCTCCTCAGACAAAGTAAGAGAAAGGTAGGGAAGCCGTTAACACCCACGCCTCTAATCTGCGAAAGGCTGCACCTCAGCTCACCTCCTGTTGGGGGCCTGTTTGTGAGCAGGGAGAGAACACTGGATTCGCTGGAGGTATGGTGAGAGAAGGATGCGCATACCCCTCCGCAGTGGCCATGGTACTGCAGAGCAATATCAAAGCCGTGCCCTGACTGCATGTAAACACCACACAAAAGTTGCCGGTTCTGGCAACGCCAGCATTGCGAATGGGGGGCAGCACGGGGAAATGTTCTCCGTGTAAAAAACAAAAACAAATAATAATAAAAAAATAATGCTTCCGCCTGGATCAGTCTCAGCTCTGGGGACAGTGCTGTCATTCACACCCCCTTCCCCATGGGGGCAGCAGAGGGTCAAGGTGATGGGCTGGACGACTTGAGCAGGATGCCTTGCAGATCCTCGGGCAGGGACAGGATGACAGCCTCGATGTGGGCCCGCAGTCTGGCCAGCGTCCCCGCTTTGACTGGTAGCTGATCCCTCTCGGCCTGCGTCTGGGGGGGACAGAACGGTGAGCCCCCAGTAAGGAGCACGGTGTTGGCGGCGGGAGGGGGAGTGCCGAGCCCAGCAGGCCCGGGCAAACGAGTACCGAGCCCAGCAGCATGGCACTCGAAATGTACCCAGAATGAAAACTGCCCCGCCCTATGGCCATAAATTATTGTAATTTCCCACTCTAATATTTAACAGAAAAATAAGGTGAATGTTGACACACTGGAGCTCAAGGCAGCGGTCAGACTGCCCTAAGAACATTTAACTATTTAATATAAATAAGGGTAAATATTAAAAAAAAACTGCCTGGAATATAAAATCACCAAGTTTAACCACCGGCGTAAAGCTACCACTCGACATGCAGGTCAGTCCATTCCACGGGCAGCTGGCTGTTCTGTCAGACTGCCACCGTTTTACACTTGGTGCATTCATCTGTAAGCTGCCACATCCCCAACCCCACACTAACCAGTTTATCCTTCAGCTTGAGCACAAGGTCCACCGTTTCTACCTCCGTGTGCTTCTGGATGCGCAGCTGCAAGTCCTGCGGCGAGAGCAGGGCTGGTTGGTTACGCTGGGAGCTGGAAGAGAGCCCTCTGCTGGGGAGGACCCCACACTGCGTAGCATTTCTCAGCTCAGTATTGGCGCTTTTCCACTGCATAGTACGGCACGACACGGTTCAGTACAACTCACTTTGGTTTGGCTCAGTTCGGCTCGGTTTGCGTTTCGACTGCAGTTTAGTGCCGCTTTAGAGTGGGCGGGATT
>JAODKM010000118.1:7487292-7508285 GCA_026780845.1 Petrocephalus sullivani | reverse complement strand
CCCAGTGGAAAACCCCCCAAAAGTGAGCTGAACTGAACCGTGTCGTGCCGTACTATGCAGTGGAAAAGCGCCATATGATTCTAAAACATCCACCTATAGGTTCTGTGTGTTACTTTAAGTGACCTCAAGCACATCCACAGAACACATTTGGGTGGGTTAGAGAAATCAGGGGGGAATTTTCACCAAACAGACCAATTAATAAAATAGTTCTGAGTCACGGAAAAATCTGTGATGTCAGGAATAAAGGAATTTATTCAGGTAACGAAAAATATATACATTTTCTAAAGGCAACTGGGTCATGCTGATGGAGACACGCTGACATTTTCCAAGTGTGTGTCACCGTACCTCGTCACAGAGGGCCTCCAGGTGCAGGGCCTCCAGCTTCTGGGTCATCTCCTTCCTGCGGTTCCGGAACCAGCCATCGAAGTTGGGAGACTTCAGGAACTGCCTGTGACGTAAGATACGGGTCACAGGTGAACCACTGCAGGTACACACAACCACTGTACCGACAGTCATACATGCAGTATAGACTGTACAGTCATGGGCTGTGTCTGATCTCAGGGTCTGGACCCTCCTACGGCTGTGTCACAGTGGTGAGACAAGGCTGTCCCCTTTCGAGGGCTCCTTCAAATGCAGTCTACAAATGCATCCTTTTTCCTGATGGATCCTACACAACCCATCTCATCCTAAGATTCACTGCGCAGAGGTCAAGTGGGTGTGTTTTTTAGGTATAGTGGACACAGACATAACTAAAGACAGACAGCCACTTTTAACTACAGATATACAGACATATACAGGTTAGATGTAAATAGCAAGGTAGTGTGAAGGTCAGGAAACTATGTTGGTTGCAGGTTCAAAATCCCATAATCAAGTCACTTGCTTCTTCACAACAGAAATAGTTAAATATTTGCGTAAAAAGTGATCAAACCTCCACTGAAATTTTAAGTGAATCGCCTTGTTAGAAGCTTGCTTTCGGTGATCAGAGACACCCAAACACTTGCTTTCACTGCTGTTGGGCTGCATTACCAATCATGAAATCACAGCCGCATGTTTCCCTTGCATCTTTGCAGGGCTGTATTGTAAGGAATAAGCATCGGTCGCCGTCCATCCGGAGATCACATGGGCCATAGGAAATCCCACCCACTGCCGTCTACGAGGAGCAATCTGACTGCAGTCACGCCTGCTGAGATGATCAGCGTTTCTCCATCCTGTCCATGTTACTGAGCATCAAAGCATCGCACTTTTCTGTGTAAGAGGTGAGCCGGGATGTTCATGGAAGTACACGCAGAATATAACAGGTTTCACATGACGCAAACATAAATGTGAGCCGTACACGTTTCAGCACTAAGTGCCTGCTTATTTCCCCAAAAGGGAACAGTGAGCGGATGTTTAAGCATTCTCTGCAGATGATGTCACCTATTATTTGCAGCTGTGGATCCTTCTATCGTCTTGTTATGCAGAGTGTAAAGGTTGACTGCAAACAAGCAAACTGCTGTTTAGCGTTCTGCTATTTAGAGGAAGTGTCTAAATGGGTCCACATCGCACGGATAGTTCACTGATGGGGAACAGATGGGGGCGTGCAGTAATTAGGAAAGCAGATTGACTGGACTCAATCACAGCTTAATTACATAATGCCAAAGTTAAAAAGAAAATGTATCTGCCCTGTGACAGCAATTCATTGGTTAGTGTGCAAGAATACAGAGCAAACAGTTCATATACAAATGGGAAGCCTAGGAGATAAACAGCGCAATGGATTGTGGGACGGGAGCTGGAGGTGTCAGAAGGTTGGTGGTGATGCGGTACCTGTACAAGCCAATCCAGTCTCCTTTGAGGCGTGAGGTGAGCTGTGGTCCCGCCTTCTCCAGCGTCTTCATGAACTCATCTTGGCTGAATGGCCGCAGCTGTGGAGGGCTCTGTGGAGGGGGGAGGAGGTGATCAGGGTGACTCAAAAAATGGGTTATCACTTGATGCAATGTTAAAATACCAGGTTCAGTTCAGCTCCCGAGCTTAAACGGTACCTTTTTTTAATAGGCATATTTTTGGATCTTCATAGCGAGACAGAGGGTAAAAAGTCCGGCTTACCTTCCAAGGTGAAATGCTCTTCTGTAAAGGCATCAGACTCGCCACGTACCGCTCCTGGGGGAAGGGTCAAACAGGAAGCAGGAAGTGGTGAAAACGTGCACACACAAGCAGCCAGCAGCGCCTCAGTGTCCTCCAAATGGCCCAGCTGACATTCTACTTGAGGATTCCCTACCAAGTGTGAGCAGCGAGCAAAGACCCTACCAAGGGAATGATGAAACTCTGGGTCAGCTCCAGGAAGTGCCTCCGCAGAATGGCATTCTGGGCGGCGGATGGCCGCCTCTGCTGGACACCCTTTGGGGAGGGGGGGGGATGGGAGGATTCTCAGGCTCACGTGCAGAAACCGCAGCACGACCCAAAGATACCGCGGCAAAGATCAAGGCGGGTGGCGGGCGGCACTCGCTCACCCTCTGCAGCTGCTTGATGATCTCCTCGTCACGGTTCAAGAAGGGCTTGTAGGCGCTATACACTCCTGCAACAGCGCGCAGCAAACATCAGACTCATGCACAGTGATGGCCATTTCCCTCAAAATCCCTCACGTATGAAGTGGTGGGGAGAGCAGGGGGTCCTGCACGACACCTAAAGTTCATCACCTGGTTTGGAGTCCAGGGTCTTCAGATTCTTCAGCTTCTTCACCTTCATCGGTTTAGTCACCTCCCCTGAAGATGAGTGACAGTGTTTAACACGAGGCCACCCACTAGCACCCAGCTGCTGGGGTGCGGCTGTCCCAGGCAGAGCAAGTGTTGGAGTATGATAATATTTTTCTTGTATAATAAATGCATTGAGTTTTATTTAGCAGATGCTTTTAAAAAGCAACATACAGCTGAGAAAACAGGGTGAGACAGTCCCCCGAAGTATTGGGGGTCAAGAACCCAACAGTAAAATCACTATGTTGATTCTGGGATTTGAACTAGCAACCTCTGATCATGGACGTAGAATCCTAACCTGCCTAGTCACACACAGTTCCCGGGTATCAACTACCTTACATTTCACCCTTCAGGGGATCACACACACACACACACACACAACATGCGGAGAACCTCCTCGGGCGCCTCCCCAGCCCAAAGCCCGCCCCTCTCTAATGACACACAGCCTGGTCATCGCATAAAGGCGGCTGAAGTTCAGCGTTTCCTGCTACCTGCTTGTTTCATATCCCCAATCCGGATGATGTGAGGCCAGTGCTGCAGGGTTTTGGCAAAGAAGGGATTCGTCACCCCAAGGATGACGGATGGCCTGGGACACACAAAACACACACACAGACACTTTAGTCTGCCTCAAAGTGAAACCACGTTGCATCCTTTTATCATCATGATCTCCCTGTTCACAAAGTGGTTTAACTGCATCTCCTGGCGGGGGGGCAGAGCAGTGGAAACCGAATATAGAGACGCAAGGTGAAACTGGCTTTCATCCGGCTACCAACAAAGACCACTGTACGTAGGAACTATCAACTATATCAATTATGGATCACACAGCTGCACTGCTCAGTGCTGTCAGGTGCTATTTGCTCAAGCACCGCCCATCCTCCCCGCTCATTATTTACACGTCAGGTGGGGCTCTCACTTATATGAAAATGCCAACACTGGGTCAGCCACGTGGCCACTGCTTAGGGATCTTAAGGGTCAATGGGGAAAGTGGGTCAATTAAAAGTAAAAGGGTGACATATTTGCTTCACTTTCGATGGAATAGTCTGCCCAAAAAAACCGGGGAGAACTTTGGTTGCCCCTGGGCTGTGCGTGCATGCTACTCCATCCTCTATTCTGTTTGCAAAGAGACAGCAATGCATTGTGGGTCACAACAATAGGCCCGCATGATCCGCGATTTAGAGCCGGCGAGTCGATAGGGTAAGGAGTGACGGTTTACATTGGCCCGTCCTTAATGTACCGAACCGCATTGTGAGAGGGATTTACATCAAGCCCAGATCAGTCTGAGGAGACCTTCTGTAGATCTGCTCTTTTGTTGATATGATATTTAGATTTTTTGAGATTCAGAACTCTGAAATATCCTTATGACACCCACAAGCCCTTTGGGTGAAGATTTGGGGTCTAGTTACAGAAACCGGAAAATATATATTGACGAGTGTAACCAGAATTGGTTAACCTGAGCAGGGCGACCATCATGTAAAGCAGAGGAGGCTGAATCTTCCAGGGTGGACGGGATGGAGATGGACCCCAGTTTGGGCTGGGTGGGGAGGGCGCGCAGGTGGAGGTACTCACGGGGCCTGCGTGCGGGTGGTGTACTCCTTGAACTCGCTGTCGTGGATGGTGAAGTACGGCCTGAAATCACTGCAGTAGCGTAGTGGGGATATACAGCTACAACACAGATGGACAGACGGACGGACAGTCAAAACGGCCACCAGGTTACCGCCAATACCAAATTCACATTAGATGACTTTCAAAGCCGTCAGATCTCTATATCGTTCACATTACACAACTCTTTGTCTTGCAATCAGGAACATTCAAGTCACTGTGGTTTACGCACTACAAGCCAGATCAGTGACAGAGGGTCACGCACTACAAGGTCCTTCAGCTGTGGAGAAACCCCGACAATTCTGGTCTCCAAATCACTTTCATGAGAACAAGTCAGAAGTGGCTCGTGGAAATTACGGGGGGGGGGGGGGGGGGCGGGCGGGGGGGGGGGGGGGGGGGGGGGGGTGAGGCCGGCGGTCAGCAGGGGTGAAAGCAGGGACTGCAGTTTTTATTCAACTATAAAACCAAAACAGCTATTAGACCAAGTAGTTCCCATCATCTACAGTATTTTTGGTAAAACCTGAGAACATGGTCGTGTTAGAAGCTGTCAAGCCATGGTTGAAGAGGAAATCCAGAGTTACACAACAGTGCCCTCCACAGGTCAAGGAGAACACTGACCTGACCAGTGCCAGCACCGTGTCAGAGGACTCAGCCGGCGAAGGCGCCATGACGACCAGGGCCTCTCCTAGCAACACTAGCTCCCACAACATCTGGATGTGAAAGAAGACGGGGCTGAAACACCTAGATGACCAGGAGAGACAGAGACAAGGTCGGACACCGCAGCCAAACACAGAGGGCCTAAAGCATGAGGAGGTGTCTATTCAACCAAACATCAATACAACACTAAAAAGAAAAACTGGGTTTTAGGAGAAACAAAAACACAGAACATGCCGTTATGTGGCCTAGTCTTGGTCATAACATTGGAAATTTGCAGCTCTTCATTTTCAATAACCTCCCCTGAAGAGCTACGGCAACATGAACTCAGACCAAGAAGCACAGTCAGAAATAAATGATCAGGACTGCCTTTGAGGAAAGTGCAATCCCACCTGACACCACCGGGAGGCACCAAACACCTGTCCTGGGTGGAGAGCATGGCACCAGTGACATCATCGTTTTATTGCCCTCAAATATACCTCTCTCCTTAAACCATCAACATTTACCTGCTACATGCAGATTCCTTGCAGTCTCCTCAAAACCGTGTACAAAGCCCCTCGAAACACCCACCAACAAATGGGGGCATGAGACAGCACACTGACCTGAAGAGGTCCACCTCGTGAATGGTGGGCAGGAAAACGGAGACCAGGGTGTCATTCTGAAAGACAGAAAGCCAGAGATGAAGACCGCAGCCGCAAGCAGAGGTCACGTTTGGGTCTGTGGGGAAATGGCTCTCACCTCCGACGACTGGACCAGCGGTGACATGCCGGGCTTGTCGTAACAGGCTGGGATCCGAATCTGCAGGTTACAATGGTGAGAATAAGTGGCACAATGCACTGGCACAGACAGTGAGAGCAAGAGACAGATGGATGGGGACAGAGACTGAGTGACCAATGGGGACAGAGCGAGAGAGACACACGGGTACAGAGAGAGAGAGGACCGATGGGGACAGAGAGAGAGACACACACAGGTGCAGAGAGAGAGAGTGAGAGACACACACAGGTACAGAGAGAGAGAGTGAGAGACACACGGTACAGAGAGAGACACACACGGGTACAGAGAGAGAGACTGATGGGGACAGAGAGAGAGACACACACAGGTGCAGAGAGAGAGAGTGAGAGAGACACACGGGTACAGAGAGAGAGAGGACCGATGGGGACAGAGAGAGAGAGACATACACGGGTGCAGAGAGAGAGAGCCACACACGGGTACAGAGAGAGCCACACACGGGTACAGAGAGAGAGAGACACAGGTGCAGAGAGAGAGTGAGAGAGCCACACGGGTACAGAGAGAGAGAGAGAGACTGATGGGGACAGAACCAGAGAGCCACACAGGTGTAGAGAGAGAGACAGACATGGGTCCAGAGAGAGAGAGACCCCCACAGGTACACAGAGAGAGAGAGAGAGAGAGAGAGAGAGAGAGAGAGAGAGAGAGAGAGACCTCAAAGAGGCTCTTGTTTACGCGGTGTATCACAATTTATCACCACACCTGTGAGAATCACAGAGTTATCATAACACATTAGCAGAATTAGCATTACCTTGCAAAAATCTGCCTTACGAATCCATTACGCTCTGCGTTCCTATAGTACTTTTTTTACGTTTTTTTTTTAAACAGGTTGGAAATTCACAAGTTCTTAGTTATCCGGAATGTATAAATGCATCGTGATGTGTGATACTACTAATGATTAATAATATATAGAATATGTCCCGTTTCCCGTCACATTATCCACGCACGTGCAGATCACTGGTTCTTTCCTGTATGTCCCCATGTATGTCGACCAAGCAGATGGTGGTGACGCTCGGTTTAAGCACGCTTACTAGCAGGGCTGTCAGCATGAGTCCGGATCCGGTACGGCTCACCTACTTAACAATGGATAACCATCAGGTTGGGGTATGGTTGGGTACGGCTCAGTTCCCGGTAGCAGTGGAAAAGCGCCAATAGAGAGAGATGGAGACAGAGACAGGGAGGGAGGGAAAGACAGACAGAGAAAGAAGAGAGCCTTTATCTAGGCAAGAAGAATTAAGGGGCTCAAGCTACCTTCATGACGACTCCCATTATTGGAAGCGTTAAGATTTTCCCAGGGTATGGTGTTGGCCATCGGTCAATGTCATTGCAGGCTGTTGCAAGGGGAAAAAAACAAACCCCACCTTAAACAACCAATTCCTCAAAAAATAAATAACCTATTCCCAAAACAAAGATTTAATTACTCCTCAAGAGAATTTAATTACAACACTATATAAATGCATTTGAATAATAGATTTACTAAATGTACACTGGACACATTCATAATAAAAGCAAATTATGAATTAATCATGCGATTAGAATTAAGTTAAAGAGCCAAGTACAAAGAGGAGCCATCCCAGCAGTGACGGTGACGCTGGGCTCACCGGCTTCCAGACACGGCTCCTGCTTCTCGAAATACTCGGGGGCGACGAGCTTCAGCAAGGAGTGGAAGAAGGTGACGTAGGGGAGTTTGCTGATCAGCACCAGGGACTGGAAAGGAAACGGGTAGGTCAGACAAAAAGCCTGAGGCCAAAGACCTTCCAAAGCCCCTCATGGACAGAGCTCCAGTGGAATTTCCTTAGACTGATGGTGAAAAAAACCTGCATCAAAGTCTGAGCCATTTCTGATTTAATTTAAGCAAACCTGCATGAGTATGTGATTTAAATATAAACATTTATGTTCCATATTAAAATTGATGTCGTAGAAAAGGTCTGATCATGTAGAGTCCTGCCAACATTCAGAAAATCCTACACTTAGACCTAATCATCACTTATGGAGGTTATGCCCAAATTACGATTCTCCTGCCAGTAAATAAGTCCTTTTCTGAGGGTGTACTCACACTAGGCAATCCGTACTGTGCCCAAGTACACTTGACCCCTAGTTAGTTTGATTCTAGTTTGATTCAGAGTCTAGTTTGTTTGATTAGTATGATCACTTGGTACAGGCACGGTACGCATCTAGCGTGATTGCTAACCGTGCCCGAGCACAGAGGAGAAGCGATGTTGGGGATGTGACTGGCACATGCATACGCACAGGCACACTATACATGAACCGGACTTGGAAGAAACGGGACAGGTAGGGTGTACAGATCGGATAGCAACAAATGTTTACCAAACATTACGGCAAAGGGATCACTTTGGTCTACGGCAGAAGTGCAGGATTTGCTGGAAATCTGGGCAGACAAGCGTATCCAGGAACAACGAGATGCAGCACACAAACTCTACCTGGCCAGCAAATTTTACTGTGGAGTCACATTAGCCGCGCCGTGCTGTGCCTGAGCACGTCTGACCCATAAAGTCCAGTTCAGAGTTGCCAACTTCAGTCAGCAGGCTGGAATGAGGTTTTCCAATTTATGACTAGTCTGCACGCACATTTACATGTATGTAAGAGTTTTATTACCTTGTAAGTAATCTGTAGGTTTTGCAAAATGCCTCAGTGCTTTTGATGTAGCTAATTTTAGGTTTATAATGTAATAATTTAGATTTGCTGTAAGATTTCTTGCATGAGCGTGACAGTCTGTAAGCGTGAGTGTCAAGCCAGATGTTTGAGAGTTGGCAATCCTGCTTTTTAGTATTCTATATAGCAATTCTGACATTAGGTATAATTTGAGTATTGGCAATGGCTTAGATATATCGAGTTCTGATTTGATGGTTAGCTTTAGCAATATTAGCATTAGTGATGCTGCCACAGTACCATTTCAGTACCAGTACCTCGGGCAACATTAGTCTGCACTACTACACTACCAATCATGAATTGCATTCTGCTGTGCGACAGCACTTTCCTTCCTATGCTTACTTTGATACGGAAGTCACACGGTGATGATGAAAGTGTGCTCAGGCCTGGAACGATAAGTGCAATGTGAGGACAGAGCAGCTGGGGAGTGGGCCGGGGGAGGCAGTCGTGCTAGGGCACGGCGCAAAGCAACCAGGCCAAGTATATGTACACCCTCAGATATTACCATGTGACTTTCTGGAATAAATATTGGGATATTTAAAAAGCAAAAAAGGAGTCTATGAGTGATTTAAACAACAAGGATGAGAATGATTTTGATTGTCTCCGAGAGTGCATGCAGAGCTCATGCAAAAGCAGCAGAGGTAAACCTCAGTCTGATACTTAAACATAAACTAGATAATCTTGAATAGGAACAATCAATAACATTGCATTGCAATTACCAAAACAAACCCCCACCCTCACCAATATTTCAAAATACTGAAATCGTATTGCAAAATAACATTGTTTTTGAAAACACTTTACTGCAGTATAATGTCCGGATAGCATGAAAAATCTTGATCTCAACCCAGCTGACTATCTTGATCCATGCAATGAGACAATTGCATTTGCATAACATGCAATGTCAACATTAATATAGCAAATCGCCCAGCCCTACTAAAACTTCCCTGGCAACAGAAACAAGCCAACCGTTAAAATAACTAACAAATTCCGGTCTTCCTGACTCCCAAAATGTGGCTGCAGTCAGACCTATGCTTTGAAAGCCAGATCACCACAATATGCATGGAAAATGTACACCTGATTCCTGCTGTGACACAGAAACTGCTTGAACCTGAGCTGCAAATGACATATTGTTCTCTTATGAAGAAATGAAAGCAGTAATAATCATGCTGGTAGGTCACTGGTCCCTTTGAGCCCCCAGGTTACGTTGGCCGACCCAGACCAGCCCCTGCACTGTTTGCCACATATTCTGATGACCACTTTCAGATCGGCTTGGCAGACTCACCTTCTGAAAGTATCCCCTCTTGAGCGACTTGTCACGGACTTGCCTGAAGTACACATATCCATAGTAATAGCCTTGATCTCTCTGGAAGAGACAGCACACACAGAGGATTATTCTGAGGATTCACAACAAAAGCCAAGGCTGGATCCCAACAGGTAACGGAAAATCGGATCCTTCCCCAAGTCTTAACATCCGCATATCCTCCATGAGCCAAAAATCTGTGTTCACCAGCATGAGGAGCTTTAGTGCCATCTGAGTCATATGTAAGCAGCAAGGCATATTCCCAACTCAGTGATATCTCCACAAGTGTTTGCCCAGCTACCCTGATGCAAGATGCCACTACCAGAAGCCTTTGTAAATAGTCACTTTCAACTACTACCATCATCTGCAGATTTACAAATTACTCTCCGCTGCCTGGCTCCAAAGAGCCACCTCTGCTCATTCTCGGTGCTGTACGGTCTGTCAAATTCCAGAGATTCCACATCAACCCTTTGTCCTGAGGAAGGGAATTCCATCAAGATTAAAATCACAGTTGAGCCCCCCCCCCCCTATATTGTCTTCACAATACAACTGGGCTCTTCCACCAAACCATGGGTGTGGCATTTCCACTGCTACATAACCCAGCTTTCTGCCAAATATCTTAGGTGTCAACGTCACTCCATCAACAAAACTTGCTTCCAGATTTAATGTGGGACTATGTAATCCTACTCAGACCTGAGATAATGGACAATTGCCAGAGAGACTTTCTTGATAACCATATCAATCAAGGTACAAAACAGCTCGACAGACCCAGTGGTCCACAGACTAATTTAGTCATTGGAAAATTAATGAGGCTTATTATAAAATTATTTTGAGCCACAGTGATATTTATTGCCAGAACCCTGTTGGGCATTTTTGCCAACAAAAATGTTTGTGCAGATGTCTTGCATTTTCAGTGGTAAACAGTGAGGACCTTCCAACTCATTTACTGACATACAATAATATACACTGCAACACTGAGTGCAACATTTGTAAGATGCATTGCTCCTCGGCGATTCGTAGTTGTGAGAGCAGCTTCCTCACATCCAAAGCAGCTCCAGGTCTAACCTTGAGGCAGAGGGGGGCATCTCTGTCGAACTGATCCAGGAAGCAGCCGAGGGAAGACTTCCTGCCCGTGGCTTGGCGGAAACGGAAGCAGAACTGCGTGTCCCCCAGACAGCCTAGGAGGAGGAAGGGGAAACCGGAAGTGCATTGAAGCATATTTGGGACATGAGGTCACCAACTGCTCTCGCATCATCCTCCAAGGACAGCGGCGTTGGGTGTCAGCGGCAAGACCGAGGGAGGATTACAGCAGTCATCTGTCAGCACCTCAAACATTCTTCTTGGGAAGAACACAAGTTCCTTTCCAAAACTTGCAGTCTTTTCTAACAATATCCTCTATGACAAAGTGAGTGCATTATGCCAACATCTTGAATGAATAACTGGAGACCTGTATGACAGCACTATACACCAATGAGTCAAAACATTATGACCCACAAATGACGTCGTGAAAATGGCACATGTCAAGGTCTCGAATATATTAGATGGCAAACTAACATTTCGTACTTGCAGTTGACATTTTGAATACAGAAAAAACAGGCAAGGGTAAAGACCCGAAAGATTTTGATAAGGAAGAAATTGGCCAGACAACTGGGTCAGAGAATAGCTGAAATGGCAAAGTTTGTGGAGTGCTCATGGCCAGCAATAGCTATATAACTGCAAAACATATCTGAAGGCTCTGGAGGGGGGGGGGTGAATTTGCAAAGTAAAACCACACCGACTGCTTTAATGAGTAATGCTTTAAAAGGTCACCTTCAATTCCTTGAATTAAAGGTCAGGAACACCTATGTGTGACATGCCTCAGTGCCTAAGCAACTGGTTTCACCACGCAAAGGCCAGCCGGCCGTCCACTGGTCTAATCGTGCTGCCAAATCACACGGGACTTACATGGCGATTATGACAGGCTGGCAGAGACTTGATCCAACTCATAGTACTAATCTGCAGGCAGGCAATGGTTCAACGCGTAAAATATCCTCGTCTCACAATATGCAAACATAAATAGGACAAGAAACCAAAGTGTGACGCTTGGGGAAAAAGGCAAGACGTGAAACGTAACAGATAATCAGTGCTTTTCAGTCTGATCTCTGGAAGCTCACAGTCAGCTCCGCACAGATGAATGGCTTGGCTGGCATTCTGCCTGTCTGGTACACTCTTATCAGGAAATACAGCCACGATCCAATGGGATTTTCTGACTAAAAAAAGCACACATTTCCATTTTACTGCTCTGCTTTGAGTTGTCCATCTCATGGGAGAAGGAGAGGCCTCATCTCCCACAGAGCGGCGGTGGCAACGGGAGGCAGAGGCCAGGGAACCTGCCTATCGGATGTTGGGGATTAAGGCACATGGGTGGTGGAGATGGACAGGTTACGTCACCCTACAATTTAACCCCATCCATGGGTTTCAGTGGCAAGAGGGCCCTATAAATATGTCCTTACACAACAGCTTCTAACCACCATTCATACATTTTCAAGATACGTCCCTCAACTCTATAAAAATCAAACTTGATCATGAATGTTGATTCTTCAGATCAATGGATTCATTGAATATATTCAGACAGAGAAAAAAGCCCAACAATCCCCAGGGCCAATACAGCAGTCTCTTTCTTGTGCCAACACGGAACATTCCTCAAATACCATCTCACATGGGAGACTTCAAAAGATTAGGAATTCTTTAAAACTCAGACAAATTCCCACCAGGCACTACATCCTCGGGTTTTCCAGATCTTCTTATTCCAGCGTTGTACGCGAAGCGGGTTCATGCAGATCCCGTGGTGCTCCACTCCAAAGCTGAGGCTAGCTTGGTGACACAAGACAAACCTATGACTCAAATTCAGTGAAAGTTGTTGATCGGTCACCGTGTTTCCAAGGCAACCAAACACTCTGGCTCACCAGAGACTCATGTGCAGCTCATCGGCCTCCAAGAAAAAGGCCTTCAGCAGACACACAATCCTTCTGACCTCTCCACATCTGGCTTTTTTATTCTCATGCAGGCTGACCTCACCGTCCTGATTCTGGAGGAGGGAAAATGCTCACAAACTACCAGCCCTGCCGGGGTAGACCCCAGACCCCCTTAACAGCGGATACAAGAACCCCAGGACCGGAAAGTACAGCCTTTGTATAAATCCATCATCACTCCTTAATGAGGCGTTTGTGTTCTGCTCTCCACACGGACCGCACACCACTGAGAGCTGCAGTCACTGCCAAAGTCGGATGACATTTACATTTTGGTTTTCATCTTTATGCCTTTACCTCAACCACAATATTACTTATTAATAAACAGCCTGCATTAAGAACCAAATTAAAACTCATAAATACAACCTTCTACAAATCACTATACCAATTCTGTGGCACTAATTAAAACATCTTAAAACCACGTCCAATGTTCTCAGCTTGGATGAAAGGACTAACGTTTTTCCGCTGTGTATCTAATGCTGGTGGATACTTCCCCTACAGCAAGCTGCTTTACACATCTAGTTCAAGGGTAACAAGAGCAGGGCCTCCTGTTGTGTCGTGAACCAGTGACCTTTCAGTTGAAAGCCCAAGGTGCCCAGCTACCGGCAGCCCCATGGGGAGCACAGCTGAGCTCCCGAATCGACGCACATCTGCAGGGCTCCATTACCACTGCCACCCCACCGATGCGCCAAGTCGAAACCAGACTGGCCTTTCAGAAAGCCTTTTCCTGCCAGGGGCCTTCTGAACAATCATCAAGCGCATGCAGCCAGTCAATTCTGTTTGTTTATCTGTTACGTTAGAGACCATCAGTGAGGTGACCTTAAGCCTGGATAGGAGAAGCATAACAGAAAATCAGAAGACAAATCTAATTAAAGCAATTTCAGGCGAAGAAGTCATGAGGAAAGTGATGAAACACCCTTCAAACATCTACATCTACCAAAGCATGAAAAAGGGGGGGGGGGGGAGAAATCGACATTTCCCCCATAACACTCAGAGGATTGGCAATCTCAAACGTAGATGTAGTGTGTGACGGTTAGCCATGAACACAAACTTATAAACTCCATTCTAAACCAAAGTGTAAAAATGACGAGCCAGAAAGTGAAAAAAAGAGCTTTTTTGAAAGTGACTGCTCTTCCACAGTGAGGTCATTGCCTCGTGATGGGTACCCATACTTGACGTTGGCAGTACAGCAATGGCACCGATTCAGTGACCTGACTACATGACACGCCTGCTTTGAAACCTGATATTGGATGAATGTGGAGGGGGCGGGCCGAGAGATGACATGCCTATCCTTCAGCTCAATTTTCACGCGCAACTAGTCCCTGAACAGACGTAATAATGGCCACTGTACTTGTACACTGTACTGTCACAGTAACAGGTCGGTGTAACTTAAAACGACATAACAGTTGCAGGCAGAATAATATCATGACAGCTCCATGTTCGAAGCTCGCCTACTACGAGAACAGACAAAAATGATTCAATCTTTACTTAAGGATTTCTGCTCTCCCACCAACCAGTTTTCTACTGTCAACACTGTCTTATACTCAACTATCCTTAATATTAGGTACCATCTGGTAGGCAAGAGGTAGGTAAGAAATGGCACATTCAAATTTTTCCACGAAAATAAAGGATATTTCTTATTTTTTTATAAACTTATGCAGTCGTCATCATTTTCAAAAAACGCACTGAAATCATTCATGCAATGATTTTTCAATTCTTCAATTAAAATCAATTCCCATCTTCTCACTGAAGACCACAGCAAACATCACTAAACCAGACACCAAAATAAAGGCTGATATTCAAAGCTTCCCAACACATCAGGTCAGGGGGTATGTTGGGACCCCATATTGTACCTTAAAGACCTTTCAAGATCTGACCTGAAGTTTTTGTCTTTATTTGGTATCAAAATAAAACATTCAGACTTATTAAATCTACCCCTGGCCAATTTGCAATTTTCACCCATTGGCATCTATTAATAATTTACAGTCAGCTGAGCAAACAAGCCCAAAAACTCCCAAATTCAAGCTAGAAATGACTGATAATAGAAGTACAAGTACATAAGATACAATCTCTAACCAGCAAAAAAAAAAGAAACAGCTTCGTATTCCACTCTGGACTCCTCCCGAAGCAAAAACTTCCCAGTTTGTGCTCCGATCCCGGTTGGCCCTGGTATTTACAGACCTCTTTAGCACAGTAAAAACAGAATAGCCTGTACCTTGACTTCACACCACCTGCAAAGAGCGGTCAGGCTTTCGCAAAGTTGCTTGCCTACTACAGGTGCAAGGAAATTAATCAGTCGGTCAGCTACGCAAAGAATATTCATTGGCAAGAGAAGCTGTGCTGCATTTTGCTTATTTGGCTGATGCTTTTATTTAAAGTGATGCACATTTTTGAGAGACCAGGATCAGACAGCAAAAAATGGTTAAGGGCCTTGCTCAAAGGCCAAATTATGAAATTACACTGCCATCCCAGGGATTCGACCCCACAACCTTCCGACCACAGGCATGCCATCCAAACCTGCTGAGCCACACTGCACTTTTCTGACAAAGAATGGTTTGAATATGTAAAGAGTGATGACAAAGCAGGAAACACTAGTGTCATACATTTCCTTTATGGTTTCACTTTCACTCCACTCTTTGTTCCCCATCCACAGTATCAGTTATGTGAAGTTATTAAACTCATTCCTGCTTCTCGATGTGCTTAACACTATAACCTCCAATGACAGCCAACCACAGCTCACAACAGGTTCACAAACCTTGTGCCATTCATCCAGGCCAACTAGGTATATGACTTTAGGCCAGGACTTACAGCATTTCTCGAGCATCAGTTCTGAACCTGTTGTACATGCAGTCTGGGTGTGCACATGGTACACTGTGAGAAGCAAAGGTACACCAATGGGAGTGGTTACTTAAGGTCTCATACTGGGACAAACACACAAGGCACACTTTATTCTAATAAAGATTCCAGCTCTCTGGGACTTCAGATGCATGACTGTACCATTTTGTAAAGCTGTCATGTAGCATGACACAATGGATGTCACACTGGTTTCAGAAATCATATTTCAGGACAATCCAACTAGGACAGGTACCAATGACTCCAAATCTCAGTCACCGAACACGTAAGAATTTAAGTGTTTCCTTTGCAGATCCGCATCCTCAGCAACCAAAGCCTCCCAGCAAGATTTACGACACGAACGCTTAGGTAAAGGCTTGTAAGTCAGCAGAAGCAATCGGCTGTGGCTTTAACCCTAACTAGTACAGCACACCAAATGATGAGAGGAGGAGAATTACTGTACTCAGAGGATATGCTGGGACTAACAACAAAGTGTGGCAGGGAATTATGTGTATTTTCACTCAGGAGGGAAAGCAAGGTTGTTGTGTATAACAACTAACAACACTGTACAGAACATGAAATGAGATTTACCTGAATTTGAGTCTGGGAATGACAAGTAACATATACTTGTTTTCTGAAAAGACAAGACAGGAAAGAGACGTCACTATGCTTTTAGGTAAGACGCTTAAACCGATTACGAAAAGGCAGATTGCTCTGCATACTGACCTCTTTGTCTGTGAGTTTTGAGTGGTGTGGATAAATGACCTGGAAGAGAGAGAGAGAGAGATCAATTCGAAATCCCATTACGTTCTTAAAAAAAATAACTTTCTTTTCCAGTGGTGAAAACATGAAACTAAACATTGCCCAGTTTGGGACATCTTGGCAGCCGATCCTGGACGGACGGCCCACAAAAGACAGCGACAGCCAAGGGATCGGACTTGTTGCAGATTCAGACACATTTACGTTACATTTAATTATTTAGCGGACGCTTTTGTCCAAACGGAAAGCCGCGTGTCCGGGACGCCGCGTCAGAATAACCTATATTAGTGAAAACCCTGACTTTGTAGATAAGCGCTGTAACGCATCCGCCAGGCAGCCATATGCAGGAATTCTAATTTAGGGGGGAAACGCATCGAGGCAGCGAAACGCAAGGAGGTTTCCTTCGGAAATAAGTTCTTCCGCCGTGTCAGCGTGTGGAACGAGCGCGGCCCGGAGTAACTGTCCGCCCGAAGGGGAGGCCGGCGAAACGCCGCAGCCCGTCCCCCACACGCCGGCCGCTTCTTGCCCATCCGTGCGCGGAGGTCGCGGCGCAGGACGGCGCCTCTTCCCGCCACCGGCTCGGGACTCGCGGCGCTAGCCGGCTAGCAGGCTAACGGGCGCCTCACCTCCACCGCCTGCCCCAGCTCCAGGTCAAAGCCCACCACGCAGATACAGTGCAGCCAGGCGGAGAAGCGGTCCCAAGGCAAGAGCAGCGGCTCGGCGGGGCTCTCCTCCCCGGGCCCGGCGTCGGGCACCTCAATGGCCGGGGAGGTGGCCGACGCCGGGTCTTCGGGCTCCTCCATTCCCCCTTGACCGTGCAAGGCCATAGTCTCTCACGGTGGCCCCCTGTTTTCTTATTCGTCCTCCTCCCTTCCTCCTCCGACGTAACTCTAGCAGCCGATCCTTCGACAATACCGTGAGAACCAGAACAACAACAAAAAAACACAAATTTCCACAAGAAGTTAAAAGGCGATGCGACGGCGACGCAGGACGCTCGGCATCAGCGCTCCGCACCAGCGGGAAGGGGACGGCGCTGGCTGCGAGGCGCCGGGTCGCCAGACTTACGCTCGGATTTAACGCCATACAGAGGCGCCCAAGAAGTGCACGAACTCTTAAGTAAAGCGCTGAATGCCAGGAGAAGACAGAAAGAAAACCGTCACCATATAAATGTGTCAGAGGAGGAAAGAGGAGCTGTCCTAAACGCTGCTTCGGTCATAGCCATGAGATAAATGAGACCGTGATGGTGCAACGTGACGGAAGATCTGGCAACCACGTTTCGAATTCCTCCCATTAAAGAGGTAGCGAACAAAGTTTGCCTATACAGAGTCTTGTGAAATGAAATGGACTAAGATAAAATCATTTTTGCACCTTAACGCGTATCCGCCTACTCCTTAGAGCATCTTCCGTTGCCTTGTGCTCTGTGCTTCTTGGGGGTAGGTGGATAAGCGATAAGGTGCAAAAACGATTTTAATTTAGTCCGGTGTAAGGGTTCTCAGTCCATCACAAGATGCGTATTCGCCACGGGAAATTAGAGACGCCAATACACCTGATTCCTGGTCAATGAATTGTGCGAAGAAACTGCAGTACTCGGAGGAAATCCATGAAATAACACACACAGCCTACCCAGCCCAAACCTTAACCATTAAGTGACCAAACGAAATACAAGACTTTTGGCTATTTTAGTTTTTTGTTTGCAGATTTTTTATAAAATTGAGTTTCCTCTTGTGAGTGTTGAAAAATCTTTAAATCCAGCAAGTTGGCTAAGCAAGAATTCTGGGTTCATGATATACTAATACAATAATAAGCCCCTAACTGCACATCATATTAAGACTGATTAAATTATGTGAAAGATTTTAACATTCCCAACCAAGCAGCATATACATATGAATACTCGTAGAATTTTGTTTGATCATGTATTACAGAAGGCAGCTTGAATGATAATAAATACATATGTTGGATTTAGATTGAAAATTTCTGGAACTGCAGTAAGGAGAAGTTTATAGTCAAAAACAGAATTGCATAGAGCATACATTTGTATTGATTTGATGTTTATTTTACTCATTGATATATATTTTTGTTATAAATAGTGAGATGGAAAGTTCAGCAGATGGTATCACTAGGTTGCCACAAAAAGGGTATTGATTTGAGGTCCAGGAAGGGGATCTATCTTGGAATTCAGTAAGAAAGGCATCTCACAATGACCAGTTGTTTAGATGAACACAGTGTGGCTGTGTAAGTCACTTAAAAGTATCTAGATAATGACAAAAACAAAAGCAGCAACTTTCATTAGTTCCATATTCAAGATACAATTTATCATTAGCAGTTAGCACTTGTGTAGGCCTCCAAGATACAATTAATGTACAATTAATGAAGATGGCAAAGGTATCCTTATAACCAGAGCAGTACTGTTAATGTGTGGTTGCGGACTTCAGCAAAGCCCACACTAAGTGAAATAAATAACTAGGGGTGCACGATTCAACTCGATTTCGATTCTTGGGCTCGTGATTCGATTCAAGACCGATTCTCGATTCAAACAATTCTCGATTTAAAACGTCCATTATTTTTTATTATCAGTCTGATGGGGAATACAGCGATAATAAAGTCGCATTGCAAAAAATATAAACTGTTGCAAATATAAACTGCAAACCTTAAATTAAACAACTTAAATTGACACGTTACTATCTGAGCAAAAACCGGTATTGCGCCATCTATAGGACTGGCAAACTCCTATCCGGAAAACCAGTTAAACTCGCGCCGTTACAAAATGGGAAATATGAATCGATTTTGTGTCCTGTATCAATCAATTTTGAATTGGTAGAGATAGAATCGCGATTCTTTTGTGAATCGATTTTTTGCACACCCCTATAAATAACTGAGCCGAGCTCTGTGACCCTAGCATCATTGCAAGTAAAGACAGAGGTTTAAATTTTTCCCCATTAAATGTCTGGCTGCCAAAAATGTCATGTAAGATCTTCTCTACGAATAGGAAGGGTGTCTAGAAATTGATCTCTGCTAAAAATTGAGACCACAAAGTAAATGTCAAAGAAAGGAGGTTTGGGGGATAAGGAGAAGAACAGAAATTGTACCGTAAACAAATGGTAGAGAATGAATCGGGACAGTTTAAGTGTCTGAATGTATCTGTGATTCCTGCAGTAGTAAAAGCACTGGATCTAAGCGCTGAACAAGTAAGAAGTCTAAGAATGTCGTAAATAGTTTCTTAGGATGATTAGCTACAGAGACTTCATCCGAGTACACATGTGGGACAACGCTTTGCTATTTGCTGAGACTGCTGGGCACTTAAGGTTCTCTGCTAGAATAAGAAATGTTACTGCAGATGCCTCGGGTAATTCCGCATTTCTATTGTTATCATCATTATTTTGTTGCTTAGCTGACATTTTTATCTGGGGTAACAATTTTATCCAGTGATACAGCGATACAACAGGAGGTCAGCTTTGGCCTTTGAAACGATTCCTAATTTACTTTAGCACACTAAATTGAATTGTTTTAGTCACGATACAGGACAGCTATATATTTTGCAAGTGTCAGGCTAGGTGTGACCTAGGCATTTATTATTTGTTTGTCATTCATGATAAGAGTCAATCAAACAGATGTGTGTGTTTATGGTTTGATGTGTGAATTTGTTGTTGATTCATTGGTGTCCTGATTATTCATTCTGTGTTATTACATATGTCAAATTTCTCTCATTTTAGCATGTGTTATAAGAAACGCCAACTTTTAATGATCAATAATAATTTACATTCCATGAAACAGTTACAGTAATACTCATATAATACTCATATCCACAATACTTCAGTGGCAACATGGCAAGCTAATGGCATTTGAAAATATTGTGCATGCACAATATTACACTACCACCACAAAACAGCAAGAGGCCGGATCTAGTTAGCCGCAACAATCCTAGTAATTTCCTGCGAATTTAACGTAATTTAGTAGCAGCCCTCCTCTAAATTAGTAACAGCTGCCAAATCTGTTACAAACAGGTATTTTTTTCACTAATATACATTGCCAGTGTTTCTGTAAAAGGCCTATGATGTTTAGCCAATGTCTGTATAATACATTTTTTTTTCAATGAGGGTTTGGACAGTGTTTCAATAGGCATTCATGATCAAATCATCCTTATGTAATTATACGGCTATAGGCCAGAGCTCTTGGAAACAGAAGATGTGATGTGATGTTTGACCTGGTGAGAGTGCCAGTTAAACACAGGGTAGCTGCACAAGCATTCACTCTCTGCAGGTCATGTAGACATATTAAACATAAATCTAGGAACGTGTCTTTGGATTGTGGGATTAAATTAGAGTGCTGAGAAAAAAATCACGTGGGTACCAAGAGAACCTACAAGGTCTACATGGACAGATGAGGTACTGTACTAAATCCATAACCCTGCAGCTACAAGGCGACAAAACTAACTTCTGAGCCACTGAGTCTCCTACAAAGATATTGTATCTTAACTAATATCCATCCATCGCTCCATCCATCTTCTAATTGGCTTTTCTGGCCATGGTACTGGGGGGGGGGGGGGGGGGTTTTGGTAATAGGGGCCCAAGGTTGGGGGGGGCGCGGGGGTTTCCTGGCGGGGGCCCCAAAATCGCCGGAAAGTGGGTTGTTGCCCACGACTCGCCTCCCCCCCCCCCCGGG
>JAODKM010000118.1:7466802-7487192 GCA_026780845.1 Petrocephalus sullivani | reverse complement strand
TTTAGTCACTTAGCATCTTTATTAAAGACAGTGCACAAGTATGGGGTGCAACCTGGATATCATGACTGGTGCCTCTAAACTGCCGAAAATGTATGATTGTGCCAGCAATGACCTGCCATCCCATCCAGGGCGGGCCCTTGCCTTGTGCCCCGTACCCCCAGGGCTCCTCTGAGACCCTCAGGATAAGCAGTTAGAAAACGGATAGATCTAACTATGCAATGATCTAAATAAAGAAGTAGCATAAATTCTTAATATCGAGCATCAAAACATTTAAAAGACTACAAATGTAGTGAAAAGAAACATGAGGGACTTTCAAAGGCGTTGTACAGTTATATAGACATCAACAATGACTGTTAAAAACACAAATAATTACCTGAAATTTAAAGATCTGATTAAATATATTGTAAAAAAAATAAAACCCCCAGAAATTTTAATTTGTCTATTTTAAGCTAAAACAATACAAAAGTCATGTATCTAGAACAAAATGAATTAACACATTTATAGTGCTTTAGGCCTCCAACATTTATATCCTTTAGCTGAATTGGTTAATATTGCATGTGAAAGTTACCTGAATGACATCCTCTGGGACTATACCTTCTCAGATTCTTGACAGAAATGCTCTTCCTTTTAATTTTGTTTATGAAAAGATATCCTCATCCATGTCTTGAGTGTTTATTCATGTATGTTTCTATAACGAGAAGTCATTAGAAATTAGAAATCAAATTACAAAAATTTGCCTTCTGGAGACGTTATTAGACAGTAGTCGGACAAGTTAATTTAGTAAGTCATCTGTTTCACGGGACCACAGTCACCACTGGCTTTCCCTTTGAGGGTGGGGTTCTTCATTCCTGACTAGTTTGCTCGTTTGCTATCTGATAATCTCTTGAATCTTGTACATCCCTTTTTTGTCGGTCTCAAAATCACCCATACGAAATGTGAGGCTATTTAGGAAAAAATGCCAATGGTGTGGATCAAACGAATTATTTTAATCACTATGACACTTAAATTTGTATTTCCCTTTATTCTAGAATTGTATTGGGGTTGCGGCGGATTTAAAGGTTGCAATGACAATTAATGATTAGCAGCGTCCGCTTATGCTACGCACAGATGCTTCGTGGACCGAACTACTGGTGTTGAAAACCGATGTTCTTTTTTATCCAGCAATGTACCGTGTGCCTTGATTTTTTTTCTTCTGTTCAGTAATGTCTAAATTCCTCCCTTCCCCTAAAGTTCAGTGACAACCAAAGCAACCCTTGCACGAGTCCCGGCGCGACGCGCATTGGCTACGCGGCAAGCGAACGCGTCCTTTGATTGGATAACGATCTGCCAATGTCAAAGGGGGAGCCGCCCCGTGCTCGTCGCGTGCCCGGGCGCGAGCACGGCGCCGCAGCCCGGTATGTATTTCATTTCCAGTATGGCGGCCGTCGCTTGCGGAGAAGGGCGAGCTGTTCGGATTTGTCCTCGCATTTACCGGAGTAGACAATAATCTACGGCCGGCTGATTTTTCTTTTCCCCTTCGAAATTTCGCTTGTTCTTCGTAGGCACAACGCGGCCTATGGCTTAGCACGGGATATGCGGTAAAATCGTCGGGGAGCGAGCGGCGCTTGTGGCTGCGGGGAAGGCGGCTAGGCTTTCCGCGTTTCCCAGGAAAATCGGAAAGGAGCGGATCTGTTTTGGTTTTCGGGTCAGAAAGTTCCCGGCGTCGCCGCTCGACCACGACCTCCGCCACCGTCCGAAAGCGGGAGCGAGGCGGACCGGGTTCCTGCTCCGGGTCTATCGATAGGCCCGGCTGGCCGAAATATTGGCAACTTTTGGTAAAATTTCGAGGCTGCTTGAGATACGCAGCGAGTCTTTTCGGGAGTTTGCCCGTGTTCCGGCGGAATAGCTGCCCTGGGCGGGTGTTTCTGCGGCGAGCCGGAATATTTAGCTAGCTAGCTAGCACGGGGGGTGGGTGTTCGGCATGGGGAGTGGTGAGTGAATTCGCTGGGACTGTAAAGTACGTTCACTTTTTCGTAATAATGCACTTTGCTGGATAGAGACCAGCGAGTAGTCAGCCGCCAGGCAGGGTCTCGGAACCTGAGAAAAGTGCCAGAAACCGACAAGTCAATGTGCAGCCGGCGGCGGCTGTGTGTCATTGGGTCGCAGCCCGGCCGGTAATTAACTATAAGGGGCGTGAAGCGGGGGAAGCGCTAGCGCTGGCTAGCTGCTCGGCTAGCTACATGGGGAGGTGTATCCGCCGACCCTCCTATAGGTCGCTGACAACTTCATAGTTGGTGATTGTTACAGCCCTCCCGACCCCTAGTATCGGCGTGTTAAGAAGCTCTGGTCGATTTCTGTCGGAGGGGATTTGGACGGTGGAAGTGTCTGAGGCACCGGGTAGGAGACGGGGAGCAGAAGTGTGTAGGCAGCCAGGTGCAGGTGGTGGCGTGGTGGCTGTGTGTGCGGCTGAGGGCATCTAGCCGGGTAGGGCCATGGCCAGCACGTAGCAGCACTAGCTGGGTAGGTGGTATAGTGGCTGTCAATGCTTATTTTCGGAGTAGTATATTTGTGGGGAGGTGGGATCCGGGTCTGAAACCCCCGGCTGCTCACTGCCCTAGCTAGCCGGGCTGGTCACTGCTTCTAATTGGCGACAGGGGGGATCGGGCATAAAATAAAGTTTGCCAGTCTGGATCACGAAACCTTGTCTTTCGGTTGGAGTCCCGCTCCCAAGCCGTCATCCATGCCTTCAGCGTTGGCCGTGTTCACCTGCCGCCCTAATTCACACCCCTTCCAGGAACGCCATGTCTACCTTGACGAGCCCGTCAAGATCGGGCGCTCCGTGGCGCGCTGCCGGCCGGCCCAGAACAACGCCACGTTCGACTGCAAGGTGCTGTCGAGGAACCACGCTCTGGTCTGGTATGACCATAAAACGGGCAAGGTGAGCGCCTCTGATTTTCTTTTAGAACTGCAGTTAAAGGGAATCCGTGGGCGCAGGGAACAGGACGAACCGGCTCGGCGTTGCGTGTGTGACATGCAGGATTGCGGTACCTGCACATCACGGGACCTGCCAGTTTTTTTTTTCTTACCCTGAGCCATTTTGATAAGGGAATGTCGGCCGTCTTGACGTCGAGTTAGGCGCTTGTTAATCCCCGTCCGGCTGGTGGAAGTAAACAAAACGCCGAAGGTGACGGATCGCGCGGCAGAGTTTGGTAAATATGAATCGCTGGCTTGTAATGTTATAAAAGCTGAGGTGTCGTGGTATGCAGTACCGGCGGATCTAGTCAATCCTCTGTAAATAAAAGCCGCCCGCCTTCCATTTTAACGTCTATCGTGACCTTACGGAGGCATGCTTGATTAGAGAGGCGAATCCCCGTTCAAAAGCTGTTCGCTTTTTTCGTTTGCCAGGCTCAGCCGGTTCTGCCAGCGCTGTAAGGGTGTTGAACGCGGTAGTTCCATAAATACCCGGTTATATGCATGTCAGCGTAGCGCCGTTCATACACGTGATCGCATGCAGGCACGATCCGTCTTGTTTCCGCGGTATTTCGTCTTCGGGAGCTTGTTGTTGACGAAACGTGCCTGTATTATGGCCCGGCATCTCTTAAATAGGAATCCTACATCTCACACATATTATGTCATGACTGTGGGGGGTGAAATAATTCACTGCCATTTTTCCTTATTTGGCGACAATGTAGCGGTAGTACATTAACTTCTGTTGCCTCAAAACTTGTTTTAAACGACACAGTAAGGTTAATGGAAAATACGTTTACGACGTCATCCATGCAAGATGGAGTATGTGGAAGGGTAAATTTCTGTCCGATTCTTTGTCAACCCCAATCACTCCACTAAATTAATTGATGTTTTATTTATGCTTAGGTGCTTTCAGGCTTTACAGTTGCTTTTAATGCAATTACTGCTGGAGTGGTGATCTGGGGAATTGTTCCACAATACAAATGTAATATTAACATTCCTATAAACTGGAAGGGCGCTTTTAGCATAATAAAGATTTTAGCGTAAGTGAGTTGAGTTTCCACCTCAGTGTGAACATTATGTTGCCATTACTTTTTTGTGCTGGAGGTTGTCCAGGCAAGGTTGTTTCTGACAGACGTATCTTTCCTCCGTAGCAGTGATTGGAGAACTCCTTACCTCCTGGGCCCTGTCTGTTTACATGATGTTTTGCAGGCCTTTTGTAGTAAATAATGGCATTATTGTGATTCATTTGTGTAATAAGGGCTTAAAATTGCATGCAACAAGTTGCCCATGGCATGTACAGAGAATACAGCCAAAAATTATTTAAATATCTCATGTTAATTTAATGGGATTCAGTCTGGTGGCAGATAATTCCTTGAGTTTCCGTGGTAATTGCAGAAAGCTTCAGAGATTTCAGGTCCACATGTGGATTATTCTGCAAGGCTTGTTATATTTTGCAGACACTGGTGGATTTGCTGCAGTGCAAACGGAAAGCTTGCCCATCTCTGTCACTGCAGACATACCCTGGGCTTTCCTGTCTTTGCTAATTCTGCATTTTATGTATATCTTGCTTTTTCATTGATTGTCTGACCAAGAAAGAAAAAACATTCTCCTCCAGCATTGGTTTCCTCCTTACAAATGGCTTTTCTTCCACCCAGCCAAATTCAGTGCAAGCAGTGTTATTTTGATGCTGTTTTGAATAGCAATTGACAGAACTGGGGAATTAATATAAATTGGGTTATGTTTATGTAAATAAGTGAAAGAGGGGTGTTGGGTGGATATGAACCACACATTTGTTCTAAAATTGTCTGCAAGTTGACGGTCATTGCAGGCAGTTTTGAAAGATGTTATGTAAAAATATGTTTTTGGAATGACCAAGGTGTGGTTCAGTCTGTGAGAAGGGAGCTTTCAGTGTGGCAGCTGCCTGAAGGGATTTCTCTCATCAGCTTCATACAAATCAAGTGAGATTTATAGACATTTAGGTAGTATGCAATCTTTCACTGTAATGGGTACTTGCTTCGAGCACCCAAAAACAAGACCAACCCGACCCCCCCCTCTGAATTAGCTGTTTTTGCATGAACTTGTTCTTCTGCCCAACTAGTCCAAGCATGGCATCTTATAGCACTGTGTGTGGGGAATTTTCCTTTGTGTGTCACCTGATAAGAAGTTATGTGCAGATTTAAACATTTTTTTGTATTTTTATGATTTGTGGTTAAGCTAATGATTCCTTTTAGGGGGAACGGGAATTTTAATAATTATGATGTAAGGAACTTATCATGGTGATTAATTTGGGGAGATTTTAAACTGGATTCAAAGATTTTTGGATTTGGTCATGTGCATGCTGCTACTTGGGTTTCTGTTTTCTCTTTAGCTTGATCCTTCATTATTTGCTCTTGCTTGGTTGGTGAGTCAGCTTCAGGAGGGTCTTTTTGTAGTATAATTCGGTTACTAATTGGTTAAGCGCTGGACACTCGAACTGGAATTACTAAACCTTGATATAATCTGCCCATAGTATGTCCTTGAAGGGTCTGTTATCTTAGTTACTGGGTTTCAATCTGTCTGTGATGGTTGGTGGCCCTAACATGAAGTCATTTCCTGTTTTGTTTTTATTTATTTATTTATTTTTGTGGCTTTCCAGTTTTCACTGAATGCGTTTCTTAGTTTAGACTCATCAATTTCTTACTCACTCTGTTGCTGGCACGCAGTATTTCTTTTTTGGGGCAAGAGTTTATATATTGTTTGAATTTCTTAGCTTTTATTTAAAGCGACTTTATCCGTTTAACCTGTTCAGCCACTGAATGTTGAGTTGCTCCTCCTGCCTATTACCGCCTTTCTGTTCTCGCAGTTCCACTGGCACAGTGCCAGAGAGGTATGATGCCGCGTGGATGACTGCTCTGGCCCACCTTATAGGAGTAACCCATGGCTCACAGGAACCTAGCAGACTGCTGGATTGACCAGTCGCCCGATAATGTGTCCTGCCTGATTTTGTCAACCACAAAGCAGTATAGTTACAATTCTTGTTCTCTCAATGAGACCATACAGACTCGTCCAGTCATCTGGACCTTAGGGGTCTGTTTTAACGAATTTATATCCCGCCACTGAATTATGAAGGTGTGAAGGAAACGGACACCCTCACTGCCTGCAGTGAGGCCTACGTGAGCCTGAGAGGATTTTGATCAGCCTAAAAGTTGACTTGCCTTCTGTGGACATGGTGGTTCTCCCCAGCTGGTCCAGCCATCTCTGTGCTGACAGAGCCAGCGTGAGTGCAGTAGGCTTTGGTGTCATTCTGTCAGTAGCAGATTACTGCAAATGTGTGTTATCAAATTCCATAGTGTTTAAGATTCTTAAACACATGTTTAAGATTCTTCCCTTACACCCCATTACGGTGTTATGAGGTGCGAGGGCCAGTTGTGCTGGTGTGCTAATGCATCCCCCAAGTGTTCCGGCCATAAATGTGTGTGGAATGTGTGGTGTGAAACTGGCACCTGTAGTTTTAGGAGGACCAAGACAGGAATTTGGATGTTATTTAATAGGGGGAATCCACGGAATTTAGAGTTAGTTTTTGAAATTCCCATTTGAAATATGCAGTTGTCAGTGAAAGACTGTTGAATGCCAGCTCTGTAAGCACAAACTCATCTATTATACACTGCCTTTATAGTGGCTGACTGCTTACCCAGCTGCTGTTACAGGTATTTTTGTCCAGCATTAAAGCTCTTGCTTGTGTAAGCTAGTGGCAAATAGAGCAGTCAAAGCTGAAAACACCATATAGATTCATGTGGCTTCCACTAGCATAGCTATGCTTCAGCAGGTCTTTCACTGCGGAGCTGTGCATGTCTCTAGTTAGTGCTGGTGGTAAGGGAAAGCTTTGTCTTGCTTCTGGGAGTGAATGTTTTGGCTGCACTAAATTTATTTTACTTTTTAATATAGGTCAGTATAAATGTCCATTGTGTGCATGAATAAATGTCCCCCACCTAAGTTTTGTTTGCTTATATATTTTCTAGGATTTAGTCACCTAATGAAGTTATCTACTGGTCATTCTGGTCCAGAGAGATCATGTTGGCTGTGGTGTAGTGGGGCCTAGGCGGTGCTGTGGAATCCCCTTGTCAACACTTTTCGGTGCAACTGTTCTTGGCTGCTCTGGCCTTTCTGGGAGAGTGAGGATTCTGATGTTAATGCTTAAAATATGAGACTGTCATGGCTGTGTGCTTGCATTGCATTGAGCAGCTGACTCTTGCATACACACCTCTGTAACAATGTGAGGGAGCAGCAGGTTCTTAACTCTTAGACGGTTTGAAAGGAACAAAAAATGGAACAGTTTGGTGCCAAACCGGGTTCCTGAATTTTGCTTTGGAGGAGGGGGCTCTAGATACATTCAGAAGTGATATTTGGATTTAACAGTGGTCTGACACCAATAGGCTGTCCGTTTCGAATAGCCTGGTAAATATCTGCCACTTTAGACTGGTTCATTAGACCAGTGTGATAAACTGATCGTTCAGTTAATTTTCAATCAAAATTTCGCTTTATCCAAATTTTTCCTGTGTCTTTTTTTTTTTTTTTTACTAGCACCTACTGTAACATGAATGTCAGCATTGTGTGGAAAGTTGTTTTTATCTCATGCCTTTGAGCTTGTTAAATATGATTAGTAATGGAATGCCAATCAGTTACACTTAAGAGCCCTGTTTTTCTGCTTAGGTCATGTGGTAATTGGTAGATTCTTACATAGCTGCACCCATTCATGTGAAACAAAAAACCGTTCCAGTCTGCACCACCGTATCTTTGAACTTCAAAAGTATAACTCCCCTCACGGTAATGCATCTATATTATTGAAACCCCACATCTTGGTGGTGTGTAACTCATTGAGTTCGGGTTCTGTGCCCTTGTCCAGAAGTCCACTGGTTCAGATTTCACTGCTGGGGCCTTTGAGCCAAACCTTGAACTCGAACTGCTCCACGGGCGCTGGCTGACCCAGTGCTCTGACCCCAAGCTTTTCTCAGTGGTACGTCTGCTAAAAAAAAATATAAACGTAAAAGGCGAGCTGGAAAGCGACCCCCTTGCTAGCAAGCCGTCTGTCTCGCAGCACTGCAGAAAGGCCCGAAATGACAGGGGCTGTGTGGATGGTGTGGGGAGCCCTCCCCAAGAGCGGAAGTGCATGAAAGACAGATGGCTGTGGGGGTGGGGACAGGAGCAAGCGGGATTAGGAATCGCTGCTCTGCCCAGGTCCGCCGTTACACCGCTGAGCGGATTACGTATCTCGCCGTGATTGGCACCTATGCTGCTTTGTAGAAATGTGTCTGTTAAAGTCAGGCATAAATAGTGTCTCATTGTTGGCAATTTCACTATAGTCCTAATATCAGGCCTGGAATAGCGTGGTTTAAGTAATTGACAATTAAAGCTGACCTAGGCCATGACTCGGCGCCAGCTCTCTCTCTCAGCTGAATACCGCGATGACTGCTTGGCGGCTTCAGAACATCCATTGTGGAGCAAACATCTGCCTACTTAGACCCACTGTTCTGTGAGTTCCTTAGACTCACGTCTGTTATTTAAGCTCTTGTGTTTTTTTTTTTTTTTTGTCCTTCAAGCCTGTTGCTAGGATACCCCTAATCGCTTTTCCTGGCTTGAACTCCAGTTTCTGTTCTACCTTCGGAGGCGGCTGGTTTTGAAGTTTTCTACTTATGCGATGGTTGCACTGTATGTCACTGAGAGGAGGCTGGGCCCTGTGGATTTTGGGTGTCGCCCATCTCATCTCGAGGTGAATGTAGGGCTGGAGCAGAGGCCGGCCAGTGCTCTGAGTGACGTCCACGTAACCGGAGCCACCTGAGTGACGCTCCCAACATCTTTATAACTGCTGCAGTGCTTTTTCAGCCTGGTTCTCTGCTCACCATGCCAGGTACCTTATGGGCTGAGCTTTGGATAATAATTTTAGTCCTTGGGGGAACAACCAAAAGGCTGTCATTTCCTTTCAGGGCTGCAGAATCCCCTTATGCAAGTCGATGTGCTGCACCTATAAAATTTGACCTTGTCTGTTCTGCAGCATATGTAAACGTATCTGTAGGCAGCAACTGTATAATATAGAAGGGTGCAGATTGAATCACTGCTCTTCACCATAAGGTTTTTGCCCTCAGAAACCAAAGTCAAGATTTGTAACGGTTGATGTTAAACTCGACACTAATTCCTACTGGAGGTATGATTTGACTGTTGTGCTTAATGCTGGTTCCTGCAAGGTATTTGAATGGTGTGGGGCTTGACAGGCAAAAGGCCTTAGAGCGAAAGGTTCATGAGCTATAGATAGCATGCAGTACACAGAAAAGGTACAAAGTTCTGCTTTTCTTTATCTTGTTTAATGCGTGTGCCTCTCTTTGAACTTTTCTGTGAAATATTTGCTTGGTCTGGTTCTTTTCCCATTTTGTCTTTCTTGCCAACCATGTTAAATGTTGTCACTTGTGTCTCCTTCCCCTATATTTTAGGGTGTGTTTCATAGTTTAATTTTCTTTAACATCTGTCGTTACAAGCTGACTTAAGTTTGCCTTTTGTATCTGTGTGAAGTGGATGTGGGTTGGAATGGTCCTGCAAGTTTTGTCAAAAGCTGGTTATGACCATGAGAAGCTAAAGCGGTACCCCCTGACCCCCCCACACCACCATGCGTGCTGGGTTGCTTGTGGTACCATGACCCTCCGGACGTTTCAGCATGGCGCTCTGCTTTTTGGCAGCTTGGATTTGCAGTGGTGAGCAGCCTTTCGCGATTGGCCCTTGTGATGGGCTGATCTTGTTAAGTGAGACGCTTTTTGTCATATTTGAAATCACTTGCTACTATTCAGTTCTCCTCCTAAGGTTCCTTATGGGGTGCAGATCTGTGTAAGCTCTGTTTTCACTGAGAGGGTTTATTTGGTGGCATCTTTAGATGACCGTGTGTGTGTGCGCGCGTGTGTGTGCTATATGTAAAGTTGTGTGGCTGTTGCCCATTTGGCTTCATTTCATAATGAGAAGTTTTGTTTGTCCACTGAGGAATCTAAAGATGGCTTATCTAAATCACTTGGTGCAAACAGATATCCGTGTGAGCGCCTGTGTGCCACTGGGTTTCATACTATAAATGAGTATTAATTCGTGTCTTTGTAGGCTGACGTGGTGATTACTGTCACCAGTGTGTGCCTGGGTCCTTTCTGGGTGGGCCATGTGCTTGCATGGTCAAACAGATTAGCTTTTAAAATAGCATTTTATATGCATGCCACAAGTTTTGTTGAGGGGTTAAAACAGTGGTGACATTGTATAGGTATGTGGGCATTATATATCTGATCTTATTTCTGTCTGGGGGTAGTATATGCTGTTCTGCATATCAGGCAAGGCCTACCCCTTGCTGGTTTAGTTTTAAGTGCTGATGGATACAGTTTATAAAAGGAGGTCCTTTGTTTTTCTTTTAGGAGAATAGTTTGAACCCCGCTCCGGGCATGAAAAGACATGTGCAATTTAAGAGACTAAATGAGCAGGGGAGTGCCAGGTCTTCACAGAATGTGTGCTTGGCCTGTTGCACAATGCCTCTTCCCTCGCTATGGGTGTTTTACACTTTGGAAATATCTTTAGCAGTGGCCTGGTTTGTCTGCAGGCTGGTCACCGAGCTGGATTACCATGGATCAAGTAGCAATGGTGAGCAGGTTAAATTACAAACCAAGTATCAGTGTAACTTCTGTGGAAGGGAGTCAGACTACAATCTAGTGTGTTTCTGCCAAAGGTTCTCACACAATTTTCAGGATTTTTCTTTTCTCTTTCAGGAAATATTTTCCTATGACTTTGAATAGCCAGTGTAGACAGGATTGATTTTATTTATTAAGTTTTTTAAGGGAATTGAGACATGTAAATATTGTTGGGATAAAACACAAAGCAGCCTTGACTGAGATGACAAGGGAACTGAAGAAAAATGTCTATTTTATTAGTGGACCCAGTTCTCTTCCAGTGTAAATCCACAAGGGCTGCTGTGAGAAGTACACTACTCCAGCTCTGCAGGAAACGTAACACCGACCCTGTATCATGTTGTGATGATGCCTAAGCAGGTCTCGTTTTCTGGGGCCCATGCTTAAAATGGCGAGTAAGGACATGCATTTCTCCTGCTCCACCTTCGGTTGCACGTCGGATGTTCATTTTGTCTGAATTGCTGCTGTGTGCTTTGTCTGGCTGCTGGAATCTGCTGGAAAGTGTCATTAATGTGCATGGTGGTTTATATATGCGAAGTGATGAGTAGTTGGTTGGAGCAAGCCTCCAGCTCTGGGCTCATGTGAAGCTTTGGGTTGGTCCTGGCAGGCGGGTCTGTCACGACCATGTCCTCCGTCATCTCTCAGTCCCAGCTTTCTGAAGCTTCTGGACTTGGTGGTCTGCTGTGTGCTACTTAAATTTATCACACTGTTGTTTCCTCCCCCTGCAGCCCAGCAGAGCTGATCTTGTAATTCACAGGCTTACATTGAACCCAAGCTTGTTACTGCTGGGTACGCAATGGATTACTGTCAAAATCACTACTTCAGATCCTCACTGTGGAGGGTCACCAATTCTTTTCCTAAAGGTGAGCTGAGTATCTTTTCCTGCATTTTACATAACAGTGGGCGACATTCATCAGTTGCATGTTGACCTTATAGTGCTGGATCCACTTGTGATGTGAGGACTTACTCAGTGATACGCTGTGACTTGTGACTGTCATTGACATTTACTGGTGTTTGCTGAGCGACTCGTCATGTCGCGCTAACTCTCAGGACCACATCGTCAGTTTGAACACCTCAGGAGTTGTCTTGTTGAAAACATGCAATGTATTAGGGAGGGATGCCACTAACATTTATATTTATTTAGCGGACAGGCGAGGATCAGACAGCTGGGTCAGCCAGTGTCCCTGGAGAAAGTAGGGGTTATGGGCCTTATTCAAAGGTCTAATACTAACATGGTTACTCTGGCAGCCATGGGATTTGAACCTGTGACCTTCTGGACGTGGGCACAGATCAGTAATCTGCCGAGCCACACACAGTCCCATCCTGTCTTCACTGTCACCAGTGGGTGAAAAGTCGCTGTATTTTAGCTGGAGAGCAGCCTTGCCTATGCAGGAATGTGGAGTCACACAGCGCAAATGTGGAAATAATTACAGCAGATGTTTCTGAAGTTAATATTGTGCTGGCTGCTCAGCGTATGTTTTACTAGACATGGAGGTGAGTCATGAGCCATTCTGCCCTGCTTTTAGTCAGCAGGTTTTTATACATAAATATATGTATATATTTTATTTACCTTCATCATAGACCCAGGAGTAATTGCATCTTGTTTGCAGAAATCAATAGCACTAGAACTGCGTGTATTTTATGAGCTACAATGTTTCCACAGGTCACGAAAATCAGGGCGACTGTGTAGCGCATAGATTACAGAGAGCAGCTTACAGGGATTTTTTTCCTTCCCATTCCTCTTCCAGGTACCTGAGGCAGGTGGGATTGGCCTGGGTGCTGTAATCCCCATTGGCCTCTAGGAACTAAGACTGTTATAGGTGGTGCCAAACAGCAGAGGGTGCTTTGATGCCATTGTTTCCCCCCACTGGTGGCCTTTCAGAGGAGCCGCGAACGGTGATCTATTGCTGTTGGTCCCCGCCTCTCCTGTCATCTGCTCCTAATGCCATGTTAATTAAGCATGGTCATATTTACAGGAGCCTCAGATGGGAAAAATTCATTCTGAAGTTCGTGCGGCTCATGCTTAACCCTAAAATGCAGTGCAGTCATTGCAGAATCGTGAACTTTATTATTCTTTAATTACACGCCGTGTCGGTTAGCCAGTTCCGCGGCTCTCAGGCAGGTAGGCGTGCAGTCAGGTGGTACATGTTGTGGGCTTTTTTAGCGGCGTTATTCCTAATGGTAAGGACAGCTACTCTTTTTCAAAGATTTCTCCCCACACTAGTTTTGTGCTGATCTGCCCATTCCTCTTGGCAGGTTCGCTTAAGTTCCCTTGGCTTGCTTAGCGGTTGCTTTTGGACAGCGGCGTTCATCTCTTTCCACAGACTGGCAGTACAGTTAGTCTGAATGTAGATGGGGCCTTTTGAGTGTAAAAAATAAGATGTTTGAATTAATCTCTGTAGCGTTTGACTTTTAATAGGCCAGTGACTGTAGCGACCAAGAGTCTAGGCTTCATTGCTCATGTATATGTTTAATTCAACTGTAATGTACGTCTGGGCCTCATTACTATAAATTGGGAGCTGCAGCATTCCACCATCTGTCTATGCAGTCATCTTGGTTTGCCGTTTTCTGCTTTGTCGCATGGAGGAGGGTTTGCATGTAGTGGGTTACAGGACATGGTGACCCCCGCTCCCCCCATCTCCCCAAAAACATCGACCTTGTGCCGTGTTTGTAATTCCCTCCATGCGCAGGGAAAGCCAGCTCCAGGAGGAGCCACAGCTAGACCTTTCTTAGCGGCTTGCTTTAAGATGAAAGCCTCGAGGTGTCTCGATTTGCAGTGCCACCTCCCGTTTCGCTGCTTTGTTTCCTCCTAAATGCTAATGTGGTCTCTGCGGGCACTGTGTTGTGGGTGAAGCCTGACACCACGCCACAGTCACGTGACTCTGCATGGTGCCTCTTCAGTCACTGGCGCCAGGTGCCCTGCCGCAGATAGCAGCCCTCAAAGTCCAGTCAGCTGGTACAGAGGAGGATCGATATTATGCCCCCCGCTGTCTCTAGCCTGCAAAGTCGGGCTTATCTGTAATTCCCAGGTTATCAGTCCAGCTGTGTTGTTTTGCAGTGTGGCGGTAGTATGTGAGGGATGTGCGCATACTCACTCACACACACACACACACACACGTTCTTTGGAGATGACTATGAAAAGGATAAATGTCTGCATTTACTGTCCTTTATCAGAGCTGGCAGGACTGCTGAGTTTCCCGGCGATGCTTTTCATTTTAATTCCCAGTTCTGTTAATTTTGGTCCCGGTTTGCTAGCTTTTAGCCTTCAAATTCTGGCCCTTGATGCTATTAAATTTGAAATCCTGTTATAAGTCGAGTCTTTTTGTAATGCTGCAGGTCAAATTGAAAGACTAACGTCAAAGCAGGGAGACTGGTTTTCTTTGAGCTGGGTGACGGTGACTGACTCTCATCTCTCCAATGAAAGTGCACTGCAAACCTTCCCAAGAAACGCTCTGCCGTGTTTGCTGGTGGTTTTGAATGTTGCCTTGACCTCAGTAGACTCGAAGTTAGCAGAGGGCTAATGACACGCCGGCCGTGGATGGTGTGCACAAGTTGGCTACAGTGAGTCACTGCTCATTGGTGGCTCGTAATCGGTTCTGCCAAGGCCCCCTGCTGTGTATGGGACCCTTCCAGCAGGGGTGTTAGCGCTGGATGGGTGACATCCAGTCCCCCATTTGTTACCAGCAGCGGACTTCAGATGTTATGTACTGTTAAGGGGCATTGGAACTAGTTTAGATACCCACGTCCCAGAAATGTCATCATAAAGACTTGCTGTTGCTTGACCTGGCTGATTTTTATGCCCTCCTCCAGCTGGGAACATGGGTAAAGTATTGGTTGTGTAACTAAATGTGGTAATATCTGATGCACCACATCTGCTTGCAGTTTTACCTCCAAGACACCAAGAGCAGCAACGGGACCTTCATCAACAGCCAGCGCCTAAGCCGTGGCTCTGAGGAGAGCCCCCCCTGTGAGCTGCTCTCTGGTGACATCATCCAGTTCGGGGTGGACGTGACGGAGAACACCCGCAAAGGTATGGGGTGTGCCACCATGCGGTCCCTCAGCCTTGGCGCGTCATTGGGGGAGTTTTCTCCCTTGATGCCATCAGTGTTGATGGGAAACTTTCCTCTATGTTGCCTTCAATGTAAATTGGCAACTTAATGGTAATTCACACCTGTAAAAGGGCATTTTACAGCTGGTTGCACTAGCTTAAAGTGCTTTAAAGCAGCACTTGTGCTTTTCCTTTTAAGATCACCTTCACGGCTGGTCATCTCGATGGGGAAGTTGGCTTTTTAGTCTGGCGCAGCTTTGGAAATGTAGTAATAAGTGCCGGTTAAATGAATATTTACATAACTGAAGATTGCTGCAAAGCGAGCCTGGTTTCCTCATTCGTAATGGCTTTGTGGGGGGAGCACAGGCCAGAGCAGTGGCGAGCGACCGAGCTGGTTATGGTGTTGAGAGAGGGCTCCCTGCATCAGGAAGAGCCTCCCGGAAAGGTTACACACCTGTTACACACGTTTGATATTCATATTGTCAGGTTTAAGGGCGGCTTCATCGCTCACACCTACACAGTCACGCTCTTCTTTTCCTCTGTTGTTTGTCTGACGAGTAACATCTAGCTAAATCTTTCTGTGACACGGTAATCATTTGCAGGAAGTTGCATCTTGTGAGTTAGATAAGTTGGAGGTTAAGAAATGTCTGAGGCCCTGTGAGCGTGCACGGGGTAGGTGACTGGGCACGGAAGTACTTCGTTTGCATGGTGCCTCTGCTGTGGCCCGTTGGGCTGCTTTGCTTGATTCCCGTCTCTCCTCTCTTTCC
The DNA here is from genome assembly GCA_026780845.1 of Petrocephalus sullivani. Taxonomy (NCBI): domain Eukaryota; kingdom Metazoa; phylum Chordata; class Actinopteri; order Osteoglossiformes; family Mormyridae; genus Petrocephalus; species Petrocephalus sullivani. The sequence goes on along the minus strand of JAODKM010000118.1, from coordinate 7,471,749 downwards.
AGTTACCCATGGATGTATCGTGTCCACCGTCAAGCTCTTCCTGCCTGATGGAGTAGAGGCGCGGAGGCGATCAGAGTAAGACCACCCCCCTGAACTTTCTGCATGTAGCGTGTCGGGGTTGGCCCGTCGAAAGGGAAGCATGGCCGGGCTGTGGGACGGACACCTGAATGCTGTTGGGGGTGCCCTCGGCACCCGTGTCTGTTCCCATGGCCTCCGTGGGGGGTGCTGCCTCTCAGAGGAAGTGCTGTGGAGATATAGCTGAGCTGTAACGTAGGCTGAAGGGAGGAGCCTGTCTGTCTGTGTTCTTGTTTTTGTAATATTACATTGTGGGAACCAGATTTCCCTGCAATGTGATAAAAACCTTAACACTTTTTACCTAATGGGGACATTTGTTTGGTCCCCACAACCTCAATTTTATAAAAAAAATAGTGAATGCAATCAAAAAACTGAGAGAGCCCCTAAGGCTTGTTTTGTTTGGTTGCTTAGGGTTCAGGGGTTAAGATTGTCATAGTTGGGATTATGCCCATAGAAATGAATGGAGAGCGCTCATAAAGCTATATGAATATGTGGACTTTGTGTGTCCCTTGCCCCAGTGGGTCGTGGGCGCTGTGTAGCCCAGGAACGAGCAGATGAAGGCTGTCTGAGTGCTTGGCAGGCTATGCTCATGCCCTGTCCAAGCTGAGTGTGTGGAGAGGAGCCGGAAGCTGGAATTCCTGTGCCAGCTACAGGTGTATGCAAACCTCCCGACAGCCATGAATATGAGGGCTCCTTTAGCTGCCTGTACACCACAGAGGCACCTCTGTTTTTGGATGGGGACCTCGGCCTGCTTACGTATAGTGTAGGCTGTACCCCCGCCTGCATGCCTGCATTATAGAGTGGTATGTAATGCAGTGACATGACCAGGATTCGGCTTTGCTAGCTGTGGACTTGTGGAATGCTTTGAAAATGTACCATCTCAAAATACTGCATGTTCTCCGGTGAGAATTTTAGTTGTAAGGTGGCTTAGTGATTGATTTTTGTGTTAGCTGAGGCATATTTGTATTAGAATTTATGACTTGATGTCATAAGACAGCCTCTTCTAGAGTGAGATCCTGATACTTCTGTATTTACCAGCCTGTGTCCTTAGCTGCTATGCTGGATCTGGCTGTAATTTAAGTCCATTGGCAGATATGTCTCTGTTGAATGGTGAGCCTCAAATGGGCTCTCAGGTCAAAATGAGCATTATGTCATAGTCCTTGGAAAACGCTTCTGCTGTAACTGCTAGACCCGAAGACCACGCTTAGCGAAGTGATGCAATGCGTATGGGCACGATCCTGGCTGCACAGGTCTGACCTTCTGCGCGTCGCTCTTCTGAGATTGCCGGACTTTATAGATTTTCTGTTGGAAATAATTTTTTATTGCCTGGAACCAATAGTCTCTTAGAAATTAAATGCTTGCTGGCCCTTACGTATGTAATTAATGTGTAAGGGGGTATCTGTTAATAGCTGCCCCCGATCAATACCCTTTTGGGCAGCTATTGAGTAGATTGAGGTGAATTGGCTTCCTAGTTGAAAGTGGCTGTATGTGGCTAACTAGCCTAGCAAATAGCTGATGTGCTAAATGCAAAGCTGCTGTCAGTCTAACTTTTGGTTATTTCATGGCCGTACCTGAGACTTGTGCCACCCTTTTTGTCTTGCTAGCGTCTCCCCTGCTTCCCTGAGACCTCTTCCATGGCTTATTGGGCTTGTTTGAATGATGCTTGTACCCTTTTGAAAGGGAACTCCCACTTGGTTTGCAATATGAGCAATGCCTCAACAGATTTTATAGGTATAACAAAATAGTGGGCTTGCTTCGTCCTCTAATGAGGAATTTGAAGAGTGGGGTAGTAATAATAGTTAAAGCCCATAATAAACAGTACTGTATTGAGCCATAATGCATAATGAATGAATGATGATGAATAAATTATTTGCGGCTCTTTAGCCATTTGCTGTCCCCGAGGGCATAGTTTTTATGATACTTGTCCTCACTCAGACGTAATGGTGATTCTTTGGTGTATGATGTCATTGGAGAGTTTGGTCGCATTCAGATACCCTTGTGAAGGTTTTGTGAGGAGTGTCTGGAACACTCAACCTCCAGGCTTAGTGACATCTGCTGTGAAGCAGAAGGGGACAGGAGTCTTCAACAAATTATATGAATTACACAAAATAAACAGCAGCAGTATACACATGTGTAGAGATGCATGATATAATGGTTATAATGGTAAATATATCTGTATCATGTTATATTTGTCTCAGTTCGAAAATTGGGTAAAATGTATCTTGTATTGGTTCATATCAGGCCACAGCATTTTATTTTACAAGACAGGGCAATCTTGTAAAATGCAGGGCGGGTCTAATATACATTATGGGATTCCCTTGAAATAACCCCTCTAGCATGCGTCATATTTATAACTTGTGTACAAATGCCACCTTCTGGTTAAATTCTTTCAGTGTTTTAAATGGCGTAAGCAGGAGATTTGTCAGTGGGTAACGCCCAAGTGCAGCCATTCTGTGTGTGATTGGTGAATTGTGCGTCTGTGCCCTCCAGTGGGGCCTGGCCTGTCTGCTGGGGGTGTGCTGTGTATGGCTTGGAATGCCCACAGTGGTGCATCCCGTTAGGTGGCCCTGACTGACTGCTGGCTTCTCCTTCGCTCCGCGTCCTCAGTCGTGAGCCGTGCTGTCATGCCACCACCGAGCGTGTCGTCCTGCCCGCTGCATCCCGTAGTTGTGAAGCTGCGGGGAGGGCGTGGTGGTCAGCAGGCAGCTCGGAGCTGGTGTGGGCTGCTCTTCCCCCTCAGCACGCTGGCACCAGCTGCTGCTCTAATAATAGATGCATGAAAACTCATTTTCTGGTCAGACTAGTGATAGTGTGCCTCTGTATAAGTATGTAAATGTATATACATTATTGCCAGTCCTTAGTCTTGGTGCAGCTTACAGGAATGGACACCAAACTTGTCCCCAGTATACTTTTTTTGTGTGTGTGGTTTACAATGTTGAAATTTGTGATCAAAGATCTCATGAAAACTGTGCCGCTTGGCAGTATTGAGGTCTTACAGCTTAAGAGCAGTTCAGCTGGCTTGCTGTGCCATTTGTCCCGCTGGCTCGAGGCATTTCTGATTGAGAGCTGTGAATTTCCCCTGGGGTCTGTGCAATACTGATTTACTGGTGAGGTGAGGCTCTAGATCTTTATTCATTAAAATACCACAGCGCTGATCTAGATGTTCCGGCTTGAACAGTCTGCTTTCCGTAAATCTTTCCATAGGAATACTGCAAGGTGAGAATATTTTCTCTCAGAATGCTATTTCTTGAACGAGAAGCAATGATCCTCCTCTTCGTTTTTGCTGTCCATTGCCTTGTCATCCAAGATTGTTGGAATACGGCGTAAAACCTTTTCTGTGAGGTGGAACCTTGTGCCCGATCCCCAAGTGAAGGTCTGCAAGCGGCGCTTTTCACCCAGGGAGCCAAGGACACTGTCAGTTCCTTGGCTGTTGGATATGGCTGTTAGGCCAAAGGCAGTGAGAGGAGGTCTTGGCAGCTTGTTGTGCGCTGCCTTATCTGGCAAATTTTGTATTGGCTTCCAGGCTTTATTGAAGTTTTTGTTCTAGGTCAAAACTGGTAGGGTTTTTATGTTAGAAGCTGGAAAGTTACTAACATGACTTGTGAAGCTTTTTTTCCTCTTATTACTTTTATGCCGGCTAATCGTTCTGACAGCCTGCTGTTACGGCAGGTGGATATATCAGGGTAAGAATCCCGGAGATGCTGTCAGTTTTTCTCCTAATAGTAGGGGGCCTATGTTTTTGGAACCAAAAGTGCAAGAAGAGGGAATTTTATAAATGATGGAACATCAGTAATATGCTAATAGAAGCATGGGGGGCAGCTTTACAACTTACCCATCACGGTGGGGGTGGGAGTGCAGTCTGTAGAATTTGCTGATTTGGTGGGGGGGTGGGGTCACAGCAATGGTTCGATTGGCCAAATTTAAGAAGCTTGGCCGATGCCCCCTTTGCTGTGGCCTTGGGCTGTAGCCTAGGGTACCCTGTGCCTCACTCTGCTCCTGAGCCTAAGGTTAGTCTGGATTTGTTGCATACATTCATTCGTCTTCTCTCCACTTCTCTTTGCAATTTGGCTACCGCTCCGGCAGGATAGCATCAAAGACACGGGAGGTTTAACGTTAATCTTGTATCCTTGCGCCGTTCTTTTGTTGGGCTACTTTTATACTGGTTCGCTTGGCATTGAGACAACTGGTAGCCTGCCGCCAGACTCCGGTGTGAAAGCAGAGCTGGGTAGTGTGAAGTCTCAAAGTAGGGCTGGTGCGTTACAGCCGGGCAAACCTCTATCCTGGAAACTGTCGCTGAAAATGCAAATAACAGACATTTTGTTCTAATTTACATGATCCCTTATATCAGGGGTGGAGAGAACCTGATCCATGGAGTATGGGTGTGGGCTTTTCTGATGACCTTTCAATCAGCCAATAAGAGTGGGTGCCCAGGACTAGAGCTGAGAATAGGGCTGGGCGATATGGCCTAAAGTTCATATTGCGGGATAATAGACTGTAGACTGTATATATTGCGGTATATAATTTGGCATGTAAATTACAGTATAACTGTCTTACAATGGGTAACATACGTCCATAGCAAATGCACTGTAGCAGGAAGTTGTATTCTATACTGTTACCACATTTCAAAGTGAATGTCACTAAGAACATTTATTGTGCAAAACTGCAATTTTAGAAAAAAAAAATATGGAAAACCTTTAAAAACTTTTTCGTGTTTTCATCACCAAAATCTTCTATTAAAAATACAGGTTGGTTTTGTAAACTGTAGGTAAGACACAGAACCAAAAGCTATAAAACGAATAAAATTAGGCTAGTTGCATGACTCCACCCCAACTCGGATGAAGACCATCCAATGTGCATACTTACTGTTACCTC
>JAODKM010000118.1:7431279-7453475 GCA_026780845.1 Petrocephalus sullivani | reverse complement strand
TTGGGCGTCCTGCTGCTCAGTGGGGCTTTGCTATGGGGACTGGACCCGGCACCTGTACCTTTCCAGGTACCCTTCTGGTCATACAAAGCTGCTTTGTGTTAAGTAGCCCCCCCCCCCCTCCCCAGACTGGATAATTCTTTGATAGACTAAGAGAAACTGGTTATTTAAGTTGCCAGCGGACAGTAGAGGTTCATGTACAGGCGCCCGCCTGTTCTGACCTGTCTTGCTTTCTCACGCTCACTCATGCCCATGTGTGGTGAGCTCTAAGCCCATCCCCCATTTTATACAGAGCACTTTCCAGACTCCCCTCTGGCTTCATTACCCCTGGAGTGTTTGTCAGCCCCATTTCCCCCCCTTTCCTCCATGCTCCGCCCCCCAAACTTCATGCTCTACCCACCCCTGCCTTTCTCAGGCCTAAAGTTTGATTTTACTTCCTGGACTCACTGTCCCCACCCCACCCCCATGGTAATGTTCTCTCCTGCCTCCCCTCAGAAAACCAGATAGATGCGAAGGAGCTGGACATGTCCGACACGCTCAGCCCCAGCAAGGACCGGAGCAGCGACGACGCCTCAGGTATGGGGTTTGCTGCCGACCGCGGTGTGCCGTGGCTGAGAGTTTAAAGGCAGAGTTAACCTGCTTTCCTGGAGGCGCGGATGTTTACAGCCTTCTGTCGGTGTCCCCTAACATTGTGAACTTGAGTTTGCCTTTTGTCAAGTACCTTGGGTTGACTGCAAAGTGAAGGGCGCTATATAGAAATGAAGGGAATTTAGTCCCCTTCCCCCACCGCCCCTCAGTCTCACTCTTGTCTCCCCCCAGACGGCCCGATGGATGAGCAGGAGCTGAACGAGCCCCTCAGGATGCCGCTGCTGACAGGTAGCATCCCCCCCCCCCCCCAGCAGTCCATCTGCGGGTGTCTGTGCGCGGTGTCGGCTGTTTGCAGGGCCGTCACGGCGTGTGCCTGTATGGCTGAGCTGGCTGCGCACTGACTATATATGGCCTGGTGCTCGGGCAGACTCTGGGGTGCAGGGCCAGCTGAGGGTGATGCTGGTGTTTGGCCGCGCTGCCCCTGAGCACGCTGCGTTCGGGCATGCGCTGCCCTGCCCCCGATCCCAGCCCAGCGCTAATTCCGCTGCGGGAAGGTGCTGACTAAGGGCCAGTCAAGCAGTAATATCTGACAGGACGCATCGCATGAAGCACCTGCATTGTAGCAGTTTTAATCATTGGTTTATCCTATTTTAAGTTGGGTAGTTCTTGTAAATGGCAAAACAGCAGGAGTGTTTTAACCAAGTTCGAAGTTTAGTCTGGTGTAATGTTGAAGGGTCAAGGAATACGGCTTACGAATGAATTTTCTGAATCTGTGGTTTAGGGCTCCTGGGTGTTTTCAGAGATGTCTGCTGAGGTCTGCCCCTCGGTGACCCGGGTCCCTGCCCCCCCAGCAAGGGCGGGCCAGTGCGTCCCGCGGGAGGGCCCTGGGCGCGTGCTCTGTGCCGCACGGCCCCGTACACACGCCTCTTGGGCCGATGGAGGGGTGGCAGGTGTCAATGAGAATCACTCCTCCTGTTAGTGACATTGGGGGGGTGTAGAGGTGCCCGTTCTTGCAGCTGCGTCTGAACGGCGTCCGCGAGCTTTGAGCCGCTTCCCGCTTTCCCGTTCAGCTCCCTCTCTCCTGGGCTTGATCCTGCCGGATTTGTCCATGCAGCTCCTTAAGAGGCCACAGCAGCCTGTGCCCGTGTCTCTGTGGCGTGCCGCCCGCCGTTATCAGCTCGCCGCCGCCGCTCTCCTTGGAGACGCCCGCTGGCCGCCGCCAGACGCCTCTCCATGAGCTCATGTCTTTCCCCAGCGGCCGAGTGCAAGGCTGTTAATTTGTGTTTGTTCTGGCTTGACAAGGCCGCTGGGCCCGAGTCCAAGTAAGCTCTTGGGAGCTGTCCTGGGGGGGTGGGGGGGATAAGACACTTCACACCTCATCATTCCCCCCCCCATGGCTTCGTCAGTGGATGTTCACCGTTCTCCACATGGGGGGCTCGCGCTAATTCCCCCCCCCGCTTGTTTGTTGGTTAGTAAACATGAATTGTGTGCCTCAGTTGCCTGAGGGAGGGGGCTGTATTTTTATTGTTTTTCGGATGTGGCTGCTGGCTTGTATGTGTAGCAGGAGCCTTGAACTTGGGACACACTGCGTCTTGCTGCAGGGTTAATGGGTCTCTTTAGGGTTAAATGCTCCTCAGTGACGGCTGGCCTCTGACACACACAGAGCGGCAGTATGTTGGTGTTATGGGGGGATTCTGCACCGGTATTTCTCCCTTAATTGGGCTTTTGCTCTGAGAGTCGCTCTTGGACAGTGGAAAGTTCCTAAGAGACCTGCTTTCAGGAACTGATTTAATTCCTGTCGCCTTAACATGTCAGATTGAAACTTGACCGAGGCCGATGATCGCCGTGATCTGATGAGTTGCGGCGGGCCTGGCAGCAACCTCACTAGCCTTTCTGTGCCAAGCTCCCCTGACGTCCCAAAGGGTCGCTGCGGCTGATGGCTCTTGAGCCCAGCTGTTTGCTTATGCATGGTTTTCTGCAGGTGCTTGTGTGATCTTCCCCAAGTCCAGGTGTCTCTGTTTCTTGGCCCCCTCGCTTCTGTGCAGTGTTAGCTGCTCTATTAACTTTCTCACTAGAGGGTGCTGTTGGTTTGAATTGGCTAACCTTGAATATTTTTAATAATGGAATTTTTTTTCTTCCTACCTTTAAAATGATCTGAGCTGCTTCTGCGGTCTGTTCTAACAGATGTAGATGAGTTGGTCACCTGAATCATGCTTTATGTTGACCAATTCATTTATGCCACAGGGGATATCATCTGGTAAAACTCAAGCTAAATTGGGCTATGTTGGCTTAATAGTATATCCAGGACATTTTCTGTGTGTGTGTGTGTGTGTGTGTGTGTGTCGGTCCCTAGGGGGTGGCTGGGAATGATGCCTGGGGCTTACTGTGCAGATTGCCAGTCTTTTAATTATCAGAAAATGTGCGGCGCCGGATGCGATTTCAGACAATCGCAGGCTGGTCCCTGCTGGGTACGCCTGGCCGTTTTTGGTAACGGCTGGCTGTCCCACTGGAGAGGGAGTGAGATCAGTGATTAGCGTGCGAGATGAACCCCCGTTCCCTAAGCCTAGGGATTTGGAGCTACAGTCCAGGTACCTACAGCAGTGGCCGGAAAAGAGGAGAATGGCTCTCGCACTTCTCCAGATGTGGCGCGGGGTTATGTGCCTCTCAGTTCTGCATGCTGCTTAAACATTTCAGTAAAAGCACTTGGTGTGAAATGACCTTTCCCCTCTGCCAGTAGGGTTACGTCGCTACTGTGGCCGTGCTGGGTTGGTGGTGTGTGTGTGCGTCTGTCGGTTGGTCGCCCCGCAGGGCTGTCCTGGGTTGGCTGTGTGTGACGGTCGCCCCACGACACTCCATTTTGGGTGTGCTGATTTGCAGACACCTGGTAAGATGGAGCGTCATTGATCCCTGTGGGGGAAATTCCTTTGGCCAGCAGTACAGAGACAAAATACAACAAAGGATAAATACATGCAATGAATAGACAGCATATATAAAAATACAGCATGGATGCGTAAAGGAAAATGGAAATAAACACAAAAAGAGCTGCAAACCTATAAACTGTAAAAATATGTTGTACCAATATGGTGAAACTTGTTACAGCATCGATGTTGCTGACCCCGTTCCCCCATTAGTCTGGCTCGTACCTGCCTCGGTTCCAGCCTGGGTGCCCCCCACCCGTGTCCACTGACGGTTTAAAGCTGTCTAACCTGTATGATGTTCAGCTTGTGAAATGTTCCTGGGAGGGAGGCACACATGTACTGAGCATACCCCTGCCCCCCCCCACCCCCCCAGTCTCTGCGGCATTATTACGTCATCAGATGTGTCAGTGACTTACCACCAGCTCAGTCACACCTGTCTGCCCAGTAGAGGTAAAGTGGACCTTGCTGGGGTTTTTTGCTCAGCCTCAGCGGTGAGGAGATCCTATGAAAGTTCCAGAGCTTTGTCTGTCTGTGTGTCTACCCAGCAAGCTTTGCTTCACACCTACCCTGATTGGCTCTTGTGAAAGCGCGTCAGAGCTCGGCCTGGCCGTTAATCTCGAAATGCCCCCCACCCCCCCTCCAGATGAGTTGACCTACGCCGACCTGGAGCCCGGCAACACAGAGCAGGTGGTAGAGCACCTGCAGAGGGAGCTGCTGGATGCCCGCGAGCTGGCAAACAGCGGCAGGCAGCGGTGCCAGGAGCTCCAAGGTAGCCAGCCGCCATCACGTAGCCCGCGGGCCGCCCTGGGCTCAGCGCGGGCCTAACGACACCCTGTTTGTGTGTGTGTGTGTGTGTGTGTGTGTGTGTGGCAGCTCTGCTGGAAGAGGAGAGGAGGGCCAACAGGAGGCAGGCAGAGGAGTCTGCCAAGCAGATCCAGCTCCTGCAAGGTGGGTCACGATTGTGTCTGCGTCGACGTCGTCCGCATTAATCCCAGGCCACCGTCACGTGACCCCCCCCCCCCACGTGGCCCACAGCCCAGATGCAGAAGCTGCAGGCGGACATGGAGGCGCTGCGGGAGCAGCGGGAGGGCGCTATCGCCGGGGCTCGCGAGGAGCTGCAGGCCGCCCAGGAGGAGGCGCTGGCCATGCGCCGCGCGGTGGAGACGGCCGCCGCTGAGCGGGAGCGGGACATCGCAGCCCTGCAGAGCCAACTGTGCGCCGTCACCACCGAGCTGGATAAGTGGAGGCAGGCGGCCACCAGATACGAGACTGAGATCGGCGTCCTGCAGGCCAACTTCCAGCAGCAGAGCCGGCAGGAGGAGCGCGTCGCCCAGCTACAAGGTAGCCCCGCCCACCGCGTAATTGCGGGGGGAGAGAGCTATGGCAGTAGGCTGCTGACCCCTTTCATTTGCCTGCACACGCCTTTCGTCTTGCGGTTTTATGACTGACTTAACGAGGTGCGCGGTGGCCTGTGAGCGACCCGGATCCCCTGCTGCATCGCTACTGCCCTCTAGGGGCTGGTGTGGGTCGGTGCGTCCTGTCGGAACGGCAGCGTGGCCAGCCCCCGGTCGCCGTGCCATTCCCTTCCCCAGCTCAGCAGAGCTGCGCTCTTCTTCCTTGTTTTAGGGGCAAGTGTAAACCTGCTGAGGGTTTAGGGTTTCCGTACCGTGCGAGTCCTGCTTCCAGGCGATCTCAGAGCTCAGTGGTGTGTGTGTGTGTGCGTGCGTGTGTGTGTGTGCCCGCAGGTGAGCTGGAGAGGCTGCAGCAGGAGTGCAGCACCCTACAGAAGGAGAGCGACGCCCTGCGGGACGAGAAGGTGGCCCTCCTGGAGAAGCTGCAGCAGCTGGAGTTGGAGTTGGACAAGTACGTTTGCTCAGCCCGACACCTGGGGTCATGTGACTTCTGCCCAAAGACGCCTTTCCGGTTTTAACTGTCATACCTCCCTCCCGATACCGTCCGGTTTAATTTACATAAGCTGGACTTTAAGCGGTGATCACGGGATTAGCACAGGCGAGAGCCTTTGGAAACGCTATTGAGCTGGACAGTAAAAGGCCCTAGCAAAGCGGGCGGTAGCTGGAATGGGGGTATGATGACAGTGGCCGGGAGCTGCCGGGTCGCCCTGTCAGGTGACTGGCATCAGAGAGCAGAGTCCTCAATCCCCAATTGCTCCAAGGGCTGGCAGATGCTGCTTTCTCAGAAGTGTTCTTTGTATTATGGATAAAAGCACCTGCTAAAAAAATAAAATGTAAATATCAGTAACAAAGGAGCTCAGAGCATGGCATGTCCACCCCTCTGGTGGCTGGTGGATTGCCAGTGAGCTGGCGGAGCGGGCGCGGGTCTGCCTGCAGGCCGGCCAGGGCGGAGATTGTCCTTATTGCGCTGTTTTCGGGCGTGCCCCTGCCACACTGCTGTACCTGCTTACGCCCCTCTGACCTGGGGGGTTGGGGGTGGGCCTGAAGAGCAGCACCTCACCCTCCCCTATACTCCCCTCCCCTCGTCCTTTTGTCTCACAGGCCTGTAATGACAGGCAGCTTGTTTCTCTGCAGTGTAGCGGAACGTGTTTCTCGGCCTGCGGGGGGGGCAGGGTCACGGGTGCCCCCATCTCCAGCTGTCACAGAACCCAGCATCACGGGACCCTGCATTACAAAGCCATTTGTCAGTGCGGCTACCATCCATGTACCATTCTGACTGTGCCCCCCCCCCCCCCCCCCAGCTCCCGGGAGCAGAGCTGCACCCTAAGCAGCAGCCTCAGCGCACTGGAGCGGTCCCAGGGCCAGCTGGAGCAGCAGCTAGGCTCCTTGCAGGAACAGCACCGGCAGGACGCCGGGCGTCTGCGCAGCCAGCTGGCCCAGGCGGATGGCCGCACGCGCAGCCTGCAGAAGGAGGTATGTCAGCTGCTGCTGTTACCGTGCTGTGGTTTGGGTGACTCCCTGCGCTAAACCCCCCTCCCCCGGTGCGATCACAGTACGACGACACGCAGACGCAGCTGTCGGACCTGCGGGAGCAGTACGAGCGCACGGAGCGGGAGAAGTGCGGCATCCACGAGGAGCTGGAGCAGTGCCGCGTCAGCCTGAAGCGGCTACAGGAGAAGGAGGGCAGCGTAAGTGTCCCCGACCGGGGTGGGGCGGCCCTCCGCGCGGCTGTTGGGCGGCCCTCCGCGCGGCTCCCGTGGCCGTGGCCTAGGTCAGCGGCGCATCCACCCGGGTCAGCCTTATCAGGAGCAGAGGTGTCCACACGTGATCATGTTCCAGCTGTTCCATCATCCCCCAGATAGGCCACATCGTAACGAGCCTGTTTATGTAAGCGTTGATTAGTAGGCCCCCACCCCTGGGCCGTTATTCCCCCGTCAGCACGCCCCCAGACCCCGTCAGCGTCTCCCAGCATGCTGCGCACAGGGAAATGCAGGTGTCCCCCGTCCCCCCTCCATGCACATTTTACTCAAATCTAGGCAGGTTGCTCATCGATACAGTGATCCTGCATGACAGAACCTGCTCCCTCAGCATCGGCCAACCCCCAACCAAATCTCCGCCCCCCCCCCCCAAATAAAGTGGAGAGTGGATAATGCTTACCTTCCCTCACATCCCTTCGTCCTGATACCCGTCTGTCAAATCTGGGGTCTCATGCTCGAGTTCCTTGGGGGAGCAGAAATTATGATGATGAGCCAAAAGATAGATGAGAGAATTTATATTTTAAAAAGTCTTTATTCTGCTAATCTATAAGAAAACAAAGTCTATGACGATCATTTAAATGAAGAATTTGCAACATGCAACATGGCCTATCTGATTTAATAACGCATTAAAAACGGTGTAGTGGACTTTCTAAACCTAGTCTTGGCAGCTGGATCTGGCCCATGGGCCTGTGGTTTGAGACCTCTGCTCCAAATGTTTACAAATGTGTTGTGTATGAAGTCCAGCTCTGCCTGTGTATGTGTGTATATACATGTATATCTGTGCCCTCTCCCTCCCCAAAGACCCCGTTGCCTGTGTGAGCCCCAGGCCTGGCCCTCACAGGTCCCCTTTTTGCATTTATTTCGGTTTGGTTCGTTTCGCTGCACCTCTGTTTGATTGATTGATTACTGTGCCTTCCCTCCCTCCCTCCCTCCCCTCAGCCACCCACATTGCAGCCTCTCCAAGCCATAGTCTTCGCCCTTATCCTGGCTTTGCTGTATTGGTGCTACAGGCAGTTGTGATGGAAAGGTACCCAGTGCTCCTGTCGAGTCGTTCGTGTCCGTATCCGTGCTCACGTCTGTGTCCCGTGTGTCTTCCTCGTTGGTGCATGGCAGATAACAATACGCAAAGTGGTGTTTCTCTCTCTCTCTCTCTCTCACTTTTTCGGAGTTGAGCAGCAATGAATGATGAATTTCCTGACACCGAATCCCCCCTCCCCCCGCCCCCTTCAGTAATGCAGAGTCTGTCTCCTCTGGATCACTAACGCTTCCGGGGCCTCTTTCACCTTGGCGATTTTTCCTGCTCCCTCTTCCTGATACTCGGATGGCCCTCTTGGCACCACCAAAATGCCTTTCTCATTTCTCAAAAGGAGGCTCTGTTCCGCCTATCCTCTTCCTCCTCCTGCTCTGGTGCTTGGCTCTGCCCATGTGTGTACGGTGTAGCAGCCTGCCGGATGGTGCCCCTCTCAGGCTTCTCTTCTCCCTTTCAGAGTGCCTGGCTGCCCTGGATGCCGGTGGTAGCTGTGATGGTGGCGGTGACCGTGGTTGTCCTCTACCCCGGCCTGTCCCGGAGTGCCACCTGAGCCGGGCCCTGCATCGCCCTCCCCCACGTTTTTGTCCATCAGACTCTGTTACTCCCCGAGCAGAGAGCGTAAGCTGGCTCTCTGCTTTACATGTACAAAGTCTACCTGTGCGTGTGTGTGTACATAAATATAAATAAATATAAATATATAGAGAATAAAAGTTAACTTCTGCTATAGATTAAATACTTTATCGGAGGTTAATTCTTTTTTTTCTTAATCAGTTTGATGGGAATCTTTAAACTGGCCTAAACTAGGCCTTTTTTTTTTTTTTTTTTCCTTTTTTTTGGTTTTAATTTTTCATGGGTACAAAACCATTTCTGGGCAAATTGAGTCTATGGTTTGCCACGTTGGATGTAAATGTAGAATTCCAGGTTTTGGGGTAGTAGCAAAATGTCTGAAAGTGTGTGTGGCTCGCGGTTGGAGGGGGCGCCGTACATGTCCCTCCGCGAGGCGCCGCGCCTGTGGTACCGGCAGGGAGGTGCTGCTCTCTGACGTGTATTATGGACAGCTATTCATAATACAGGCAACACTACAGTCCGTAAAGGTGAGCGGTATATCAGTGCAGATGTGGCATTACGACGCACTAACGCGGGCCCATCTTGAGCCGGAACGTCTGCGCAGCCCCGGCCTCTCGGCCGACCGCCCCGCTTCGACGGCGTCTGGATGTCCGGAGAGCCGTCCTCACTGTCATCTGGCCTACACTACATAGACTGGGTGGGTGTAGAGCGCCCCCCCTAGGTGATCCACACGCACTGCACTGCTGACCAGGTTCTCTATGATGAGTTTGCTGCCTTATTTTCCCTAACTAGCCTTTTGTATTGTAACCCATCCCTCCCTCCATTTAGAAAAGGGGGTTGGGAATCAGGGGGACGTTGCATCATCTGGAGTGAGTGACCTGTGCAGTTAGCTCAGAGTGGCCCTCATAGGGGACAGGTGTGGCTGGGCTGTTGGCCCATTTCCCCTGATAGGCAAACACAGGGCCAATGTCCCGCTCTTAAGCTGCTTGATGATTCTGTGAGTAACATCTGAGCGGAGTCAGTCCCCAGACGCCGTTCTATCCCCCCCCCCCTTTCCTATTATTTGGCAGGGAGTGGGGGACCTTAGTGTTTCAAAGGGTTAAAAAAAACACATGTGCATGCACTGTCTGCTGTATTTTAAGGGTTTTCTGGAATGTTCTGGATGATACTCATGGTTTGGCCTATCACTGGATTCATTATACTCTGCAAAGGTTCATGCTTCCTTGGAGCTTTGAAAGCATCTTGAAAGATCCTAGACCTTGTGGAGAATCAGTTGGAAGGTGTAACATTTTGCAAACTGCATTCGCACAAACCGTATGCCAGCCAAGTGGAAGGGGGTGGGCTTTCTTATGCTAGTTTTTTTTTTGTACCACCTCAACTTTCCATTGTTAAATGTCTTTAATGGGGTGAAATAGGTGAGAAATTTTAGAATTGTGGGTTTTTGTGGGGGAGGGAAGGAGGGCAGCATTTGTATCTATGAAATATCTGGTGTTTGAGAATTCCTGCAAAAATGTCCTGCACATTGTCTGTTAAATAAACTTTCCTCTGTCAGAAATTCACGTACAATCCAAGCGGCCCGGTCACTTCATCCCAAGCTAGTGGTACACAGTGTACCGTCTGTATATAGTTTTGTTTGCAAATATTGTTCCGGGATGCTAAGCTTCAGAATTACTTTTTTTTTAAGTAAATGATTGTTTAAAATCTATTTTGTAAAGAAATGGAAAGTCTCATTAGTTTCCTGAGTACAGATCTAAAGTATTTGCACTAACACACGTGATGTGCATGATTTTAATAAAAAGAGCTTTACTCTGCAACCGCCTCTGTTTCCTTTGTGCGTGAAGTTTGAGGTGTTAAGGCTGGCGTTTTTTTTTTTCCATGGGGGCCCAGCTGTTTGTCCCCGAGGGCCAAGTTCCATCAGCAAAGCAAAGCCCCAAGGTGTGCTGCATCTGAATAAAAATGTGTGTGCACTCCAGCGGTTGTTTGCACAGTCCGGATTCCATTGCATCTTTGTCCCGAAGCGAAGCCCGCCAGTTGGTGACTGCTGCTCGTTTTCACGCTGCTCCGACCTCACCCGCCCCCCATCTTCAATGGCACCAGCATGATTTCCTCCAACTTATTTCATAATATGAGGAAAAATCCAGGAACACAGGAAAATAAACATTTTTACAGGGGACACATAACCCATGTTCAGGATTAAAGGGAAAGGGTAGTTGACCTAAAAGCAGACTGAGGACACATGGTCTTCCTCTTTACTGCGAACCTAGTCACTAGAAACCTGCTTTTGGTGGTTTTTGGAAAGGGTTGGTAGTATTTCTATCTACAGTAATGTTCTGTGAGCATCTTCTACAGACCAAATCAGTCTTTCAAGTATTTTTCATTAAAAATTCTTAAACACTAGGTGGTAGCCCTTATCGTGTAACTTCTCAGGACTGTTTTACTGAAATTCTCATTCATATAAAAGGGATTAAGACAAGTTTGCGTACTTGTGTTCTGTTTAATTCCCAGGAATTGTGCTGACCTTGTATTCAGCTAGTAGTTTGGCTAAAGGAACATGTTGAGCTTGGTGAATAGTCAATTGTTAACACTTAGAATAGGCAGGTGACATTTTCTAAGAGTGCTTTTATTGAATTGTGTGACCTCTAAGTAATCAGTTGTGCTCCAGCCCACCTGGCTTCTACTTCAGGAAACACAATGTCCACCAGGACACACCCAGGAGTGCATAAATGTACTTATACCCAGAATACCAGCCATACCTGAACTATATGCAAAGGGTAATGTTGCAAATTACAGCAGTGGATCTGTCACTGGCTCACCTATGTGGTAATCAAAATTTTGGATCAATTGGTTTCTTCAAAGCTGATTTCTTGTCACTTAACCTGAAAAATAAGTAATCCGGTGGTGCTGGGTATATGGATTGCCATGCTGACCCCAAGCTTTGGTCTCACCTATCTGCATGCATCTGCTCAAAGGGGGCATTCAAATCCTGGAGCAATGTCACCATGAGGCCGACAATCAAGGTCCTAAACGCCCGGCTGCATATGATGTGTTTTAATTGCTGTTGATTTATTTGCATATTCCTACCTTCTAGCCACCAACAGCCAGCTCATGCACTGCATGTGTACGCCATGGAACTCAAAAAGACGTTCGAGGGAGCCGTCTAATGTCACGGTTGTGTATTTTCTCAGAGTCTATGCTGCATGACTGGGCGGGTGACTCAGGGTCGGAATTCTGTAGTAAATGTGATAGTATCTGTCACAAGTCTTCCAGGAACACCTGGCGCTTTGTTTTGGTGCTGTTACCAAAGACCTGTGAACGTGCAATGCGTCTGTTGCAACCGGAAGTCCCAAAGATGGCTAATTGTGACGAGTTGGCTGTTGGGATCGACAGGCTGACCGAGACCCTTGACCCCTGGAGAAGGACGACAGAGGGCGTATATCACTGGTGCCACAGCGACATGGGACGATGGGTGGGCCACCATGACGGAATAATTTTGGCTTATTTTGTCTACAGCTTCATGGTGCCAATCATGGTATCACAGGGATCTGGGGAATACAATAATACTGATACTCCCAGAAAGTTTGGATGAGTTAATAGAACAAATTGCACAAACTTTTTGGCAGTTTGCATCCATTAAATGGTTTTGATTGCTTAAGCATGATTTTTGTTCTATGAACTAAACATTCAGAACGCCGTTTGTTTTTAAAAGTTCACATTAAAAATGCATCGAAGAAAACTGTATGGCGTTTCCGTCCTCGCGGGAGACGATGGCTCTCAGTGTCGGTCCTCGATGTCGGCGTTTATTGCCGTCTAGGAGGAGCCGGCAGATGGGACAATCATCAGTGTCTCTAAGTATGGTGGGTGACGTGCCCCGCCCCCACCCCTGTGAGAAGCCCTGATGAAAAGAAAAATGATGCTTTTGTGATAATAGGGTCTGTCTACTCTGGAGTAAACATAAAGATTGATGTCAACAGAAGCGGGGCGGGGCGGGGCGCGGCCGATAGATGAGGTAAGCGCGGGAGCCGCGCCAGCGAGGTGCGGGGAGCTGAGAGCCAGTCGGGGAGCCCAATGGAGCGAAAAGTTACCCCCCCCCCCCCAAGAGTAGCAAAGCAGCTGTCATCACTCGCTACAGCAAAACTTAAAACTAAGTCAGTATGTTGAGAATTACGCCGTTGACAAGAAATATACAGATACTTTTGCACACCAGCGTATATACAGCGCCAGCGGGCAGTTAACTCTGATGTGTTATTTCTAAGTGTCTGATTACCCCCGCGACGTGCCACTGAAACGCAGGCTTCAGTACTGACACTACAGTGTAGCCGACTGTCAGATGCACTAGCCGTACAGTATGTGCATGCCTGCATATGTCCGGTATAATGCTACAGTCAGGCACCGGGCGTGATATTTTTGTTGCATGCTACGCATTTGTTTACAGTGACTACAAAGCTTCATGAGTAACCTAAACCAGAGTGAAAAGAAATGCTGATTAATATAAAAATATTAATCATAAAGTAAAAAAAAGTCTCAATTTATGTGTGTATACTATTACATTTCTATACATTTATTTTTTATATGTATATATAAATGCAGGTGATTGTGCTTTGGAGCAATTAATGCGGAGCGAAGCCCACGCGCCCGGAGCTGTCCTCGGGCAGTCCGCACGGCGGAGGCGGCGTCACCGCGCTTTATAGCCCACTGCGCATGCGCTGGCTCTCCATTCACCCAGCGGAGAGAGCAGACGACGGGCTGCGGGACGAGAAGTCGCACCGAACCTGCACATCTCCGCGAAGAGCAGCGCACCTAGACGAGCTCCGCACTCGGCCACCCAGGAAGGGGGAAGAAAGCAGTCGGGCGACAGCAAGATGCCGGTGACGGAGAAGGACCTGGCGGACGACGCGCCGTGGAAGAAGATCCAGCAGAACACCTTCACCCGCTGGTGCAACGAGCACCTGAAGTGCGTGAACAAGCGCATCGCCGACCTGCAGTTCGACCTGAGCGACGGGCTGCGCCTCATCGCGCTGCTGGAGATCCTCAGCCAGAAGAAGATGTACAGAAAGTACCACCAGAGACCCACCTTCAGGCAGATGAAGCTGGAGAACGTCTCGGTGGCCCTCGAGTTCTTGGACCGGGAAAACATCCGCCTCGTCTCCATAGGTAAGTCCTGCCTGCCCGCTGTCGCCGGTAAGTGCGCCGGGCGCCTCTGACAGCCGGGCAAGCGGGCGCATGGGGCCGAGCGGACTCCGCACCGCAGCCCCCCGGCACCTGTCCGCCCTCCTGCCCGGGCGGATCTCCGCTGCCGCCCCCACACGCCCTGTCCGCAAACTTTTCCCGGCCGAGCATCACTGCGGTGATGCAGCTGTAGCTTCGCTCCCAGCGCCGTGCTAAGTAATGCATAATTTATTCCTGACATTAAGCTTAGACTTTTTTTTCCGTCCGCGCACAATAAATGTAGAATAATGGACCATTGACGTCTATTATTTGCATTTAATATTGCGCCATCTGGGATGTAATTTTATATAGGACACGTTTAGCGGACCTTTAAGGAAATGTAACTTAATAAACCTAGGAGCCGCAATCTTGCTTGTTTGGCTGTGGCCGCAGTGGGCAGGATTTCGGATCTGAGATGCAGTCCCGTCGCGGGCTTGCTGGCCCTGTGACACGGGAGTGCCGTGGGAATATCCGTCCCCCTGGGGGGGCAGGGCTGCCTAGGTGTCCGCTGGCCCCCCCTTTGGGGAGCGTGTGTGGCTCAGAGCGCGTCCTCCTTAAATAGTGGCGATTTAGCAGCCGTAGCTCCCATTCTAAGCCATTCCCGGCCACTTCGTTTCTTCTTCAGTCCGTTTCCCCGTCTCTCTGTAATGTGCATCCTCCAGGTACTCCGATTCCCTGTCATAGTCCACTGACATGCATTTCCTGCCTATTAACGACTAAAATTGCCCATTGCCCTTTGGAGCATTTACACATTGCTCTGGTATAGCACCTCGTCCGGAGTGTGCATTGCTCTCAGGAATAAGGCTGAGCCCCAGTGTCTGAGCGTGTACTTTGTGATTCTTAGAAATGCAGGAGCGGAGGTCACAGCGCAGGCCGAGGTGACACGCCTGCAGGGGAATAGGGGCCTTGCCGAGAGTCACTTAATCTCACCTACGCTGCAGTCACCGTGACTACACGCTGCCTGCAGTTAGTCCTGCCGGAACGACTGTCTTTTTTTCTTCTTCTTCAAATCTAAAAGCAGAACAGGATGCGCTGCCCATTGTCATGGATACACTGAGACATTACAATGGGTTTGCACGTTGTGGTAGAATGCCACTAGCCTGTACCGTGTAAGGAATGTGTCACGCCTCAGAGTCAGAGGTGGACAGGGGGGGTCTGCCGATGGCTTACGTAGGCACTGCCCCTTCCCCCCACAGCTGACCAATGTTTTTGAATCATCATTATTATTATTATTATTATTATTATTATTGTAGATTGAATGATAATATTTCCTTAGTGTTTAATGGAGTTTAAGGCACCGATAGGGGCAACATTCAGAAGCTCGGAGATGTTTTAGTTTCTTTTTTGGCTCTCGGTTTATATATAATCTGCACTGGAGCTGTCCTCTCCCTCATATGCACCGGTGAGCGTCCCCCATCCTTCACCAAGAGTGATCTTACTGCGATGAGAAGGCCCGGCACAGGGTGCTTAGCTTGCTTCTTGAAGCACACTGTAGCCGGTTAGTGTCATCGCTTAAAGGCAAGATGTTTCCTGTGCTGTTGGTAGCCTGTCATACGTCATAGTTTTCCGGGCTTCCGTGATATCCGACCCGCCCCCCGCTGTAGTCCCAGCGCTGGGCTCAGTGGGATACTCTTACGACACGTCGGTCTTATTGGGATTTGTGGGTTCTACAAGTCTGTGGCGTGTGGATCCCTTTAAATGGTTTGTGGGCTTCTTCAAGTTCTTCGAGTCCGGGCCTTGCCTTGCCTGCCCACCCCGCTCCGTGAGTCAGCCTTTAACCATGGGCTTGAGGGTGACATCATTTGGTTTCGTTTCCCAATGTTGAACTTTGCCACCGTGGCGGTTAAGGCCCATGTTGTGCTGATGAGCGCTGTCCCAGGCGGTCGACGTTCATCAGAAACAGAACCGAGTACGATACCCAGCGTTACATCCCGTGCGGAAACGTTTTGCGTGCCTCTTTGTCCCTGGGTGTGCCATATCTTGCAAAGCCGACCTGGTCCATCAGCCTCGCTCCTGTCTTTCTTCCATGCCCCGTTCATCCGCCGGGAAGCTTGGTGCCCGTCATCTGCATCTGCAAATGGTCCACCGGTGTGGGGTTGTAGTTAGTTACAGACTTGGATTCTCCATTCACCCTCTTCTGATGCTGCTGGTTTGGGTTCGACCTTGGCTTGATTATAAAGTGATAGCCTGTGGTGCTGCGAACCCTTTCATGTATCCTCAGTTTATTTTCCAGCTCCTTCTCTTCCTCTTTCCCTTCTCCACACACCGTTTCCCATTGCTGTTCCAGCCTTACACTCCTACCAGGGTAGTAACAGAAGGTCAGAGTAGCGGCCGGGACAGAGAATCACATGTAATACCTGCCTTGTGTAACTCACTGCTGAGGAATGTCCTGCTTGTCTGTTCTGCTAAGTGTTGTGCCTTCTGGTGTGGAACAAATGGTTCATCATTGTTGTGGAAGTCTGATCCAGTAAAACATCCAGTCCAATAATTGATGCTTAATAAATCCCAGCAACAGCTTAATAGTGTTTTTTTTTTTGTTTTTTTTTAATTCTGGCTTGCATTGCCATGTTCACCACAGAGTTGGCTCTTGGAGGGATGATGTAGAAAGTTTGTCACTGCCAAGGCCTTTATTTGATAAAATGATTGTTTTGGTCAACACTGGTATGGGTGTTGAGTTGCAGTTCCTTCACACCTGGGTAAACGGCACCCTTTTAAGGTTTTTGTGTGCTCATTCAGGGCTGGCTCCTTCGGATGGGATGGTGCTCTCCAGCCACTCTGCGATGTTGGGTTTCCAGTTTGACCTTCCTGTTTGCTGACCATCCAGAATAAACTTAGCATTTCGTTGCCGAAACTGGTCACATGTCCATTATTTTGCGTGCGGTGGACCGGCTTTTTTCGCTCCCCGTCTGGCTTTCAGTTTTGGCCATCCAGTTGAATGCAGGGAGGGAACATTTCACCGCATGTTATACACTTAAACTAGCACAGGTATGGCAGTACAATTGCCTCCCGTCTTTGTGGTTTTTAGGCCTCATTTTCCCCCAACAGGTGCTTCAGATACATGTGCCAACATCTGAATTAATACCATCTACATGACCATTTTCAGCCCAAAGACCTATTTTTAAACAAGTCCTTTTATTTCTACAAAAACAAATTTAGGTAGAGTGACTTAAGTGTACAGTAGCGGATGCTCTCTTGAGATGTGAACTAATAAGACCGATGGCTATGGCTTTAACCGCGGCATGCTGCACGTACTGTGAGGTGCTGCCTCGGGCAGCTGCAACTATGGCTTCAGTGACGTGCACGGCTGCTACTCGTGCAGGACGGCACTCCCCTTTGTGAAGACGGTAACTGGACGCCCCTGCGCCGTGAGTCGCATGGATTGCTGTTGAATGTAGCGTAGTAGTTTGTAAACTGGGTGTCTACCAGCCTGTTGTGGGTCCCTGGCCAAGGCCAGATGCTTCTAATAAATATAGCTGTCTCTCCCCGTCCCGCCCCCATCATCCGATTTTATCTTGGCATCATCAAATGCGGCTAGATCATATCTGGTTCTTCTAAACTTAATATTACGAAAAGATTTGCTAGTCAACAGCTGTGATACAAATGGCTCCAAGTTCAGTGCTAATTTTGTTTTTCCTAATCCTCATGCTCAATTAGGAGCTGAGTGCTGCTGATTTGAGGGTGATGATGAGATGCCTGCAGTAATTGATGACTGCCTCCACATCGTTTTAGTCTTACTCAACTTTTTCCCGTGTCCTTTTGATTAATTATACTAGTCTCCCTTGCATCAACTATCATGGAGAGGTTTTCATTTGGCCTGAAGCGTTTGCTAGCCATTGAGCGTTTATGCTGACGTTATTTAAGGCTTGACGATAAACCTGCTAGTAATTACCGTCCTCTGCCTGGAGTTTTGGCCTGGAGTAGTGTACCCCCACAGATCTTGGCCTTCTGTAAAATCAGCAATGACTTGGTTAATTTTGATGAATCACCCTAGTCATTGCCTTGTGGTCTGGTTAACTAGGTGCAATGTCTTTTTGATTCTCCAGTCTTGTCGGGTTCCTGCTCCCCAGTCGTTTTCTGAAGGCTAGATTGTGACTGCTTGGTAGGGGGGTGGACTTGCCACATGACAGAGGTGGTGTTACAATGAGGCCTGCTTGCCGCCTGATCTGTACTTCATGCTGCTCCTTGCTGCTGGGGTTCTCCCCGAGGAGCGTTTCAGGTGTGGTGCCGCTGAGGAGGAAGACCTTGCCCTAGTCCATGCCCCAGTGCTATGTCCGCTGGCTTTCCCACCCTGCTCTCTTCAGGCTGCTTTCCGCTGCCCCTTCCGGCTCCTGTACCTTGGCTGGCCAGTTTAATGTTTAACCCCTTCCCCGAACACCACGCGCATTCGGACTTCACTGAACAAATAAGACGTGTACCTAAAGCTTCCAGAGATGGGACAACCACGTGCAACCATGATCAATCCACTAAGGCAGCAGTGGCCAGTCTTATCCCGATAGGGCCGTTGGGTATGCGGGTCTTCATTGCAACTCCCATATCAGATGGCTAATTGGGGGACTGTTTGGCTAAAGAGTCGTCATGCCTGGGTTTGAACAGCTGACCTAAAGGTTACCCTGGAAACCTGCATAGATACTGGCCCTTTGTGGATAAGACTGTCCACCCCTGCACTGAGGCATTGCTTAAGCACGCTTCTGGTGTGGCATCTGATTACCATGTATGGCTTATCAACAAGATGCATTCCCATAAACCGGCTTCAAGGGAGGAGCAACCATGCATCTAATTTGCTTTAAAATAAACTTGTCCATTTCGAAGAACAGTGCAGGGAGCAATGCGATGGATTAGCGACCGGTGATGCCGCTGCTTGTGGTACTTTCTGTAAACTGACCTACATTCCAGGGCTTCCCATCTCTGCATATTTTGCGAGCGTGTCTGCAGTCACCACGATGGAATCTTTCCATAGTAACACTGGTATCGATGGAACCAGTATTGGTACTGGCGATTGGTATCGTGTGGCCTGGCCAAGCTGCTGAATTTGTGTTCTCAACTGAGATTGGTTTTGTGTGTCAGAAGGTGCAAAAAAAAATGCTAAAAATGAACTTCAAGCCTGGTTTCGTTGTGCTTCTGGGGGTGTCATGTTTGCTGTTCTGGGTAAATGTTTCAAAGGTTAAAAAAGAAACTTCTTTTGCATTCATTTAGAAACGGCATCTTAGTGCAAGTACCGTCTACCCCGCTGAGAGTGTCCCCCCCACCCCCTGGCTCATATTGTGACCTGCTTGAACCTTCTGGGATGGTCTGGGCTCTGTGCTCAACTGCCATGGAGAGACATGAAGACACACAAATCTGAGTAACAAAGTAGTACCATTCATACGTCTGCCAGGCAGCCATAGTCCATGAAAGCCCCCTTCAAAGTGCAGACTTGGCTTCATTCAAAAATGCACCTCCATCTTCCCCAGTTCTTCGTCTGTTGGGCTTCTTGATGATGTTCCCTCCATGTCCTGGTCCCTGTAGTCTGAGACCCGAGAAGTCTGATCTCTCTGTTAGGGCAAAGCCAAGCTATGAAACATCAAATGATTACCTGATGTCCCCAGGCACATTGGGTTCGCCTATAAAGCTTGCAAAGATTTTCTGCTGGCCTGATGGATCATGTTCTCATTTTGGCAGTGCACTGAGATTTATCTCTCTTGGGGTTGGGGGGGGGCACTTTCCAGCCAGTCTTGTTCGAGCAGTAGCCTCGCTAATTGCTGCACTCAAGGTTTCCTGCACAGCCGGTGTCTGGAAGCCTTGGTAGTTTTTCGTCTGATTTGTAGAAATGCAGAAGGACTTGGCTGAGGTTTGGTGGCATAACTCTATAGGAAATGTGTAAGAACCTCATCTTTAGTTTCATTTTAATAGAGATTATCAAGTTATTACTGCAGTTTTTTTCATCCCCTCCAACAGACACACACTCACACACAGCCCAGAGCAAGAGGTAACGCCTGATGGTAATTTCTGTAAAAGCCTTTCCAAAGAGCATGAGAAGCAGGAGGCTGGTAGTCCATTCTTCCCAGTGTTGGGGGGTGTGTTTGCTCATCTGGTGTCGTGACGTTTGTTCCTTGTTCATGTAGAAGGTCAGTTGGACTGAGCTGCATTCGTACCTTCTTCTTAGATTCGCACTCCGGTTTTCTCAGAAGTTGTCTTGTCATTATATGGCCTTTCTAACTTTCTAGATACTGAGACCAGTCTGACTCGTTCCACGGGTAGTGAAGGCAGACCGCCGCACCGACAGTGGGTGTTTGTGCGAACAGTGCTGGATCCAGTGCATAGAAGCAGGGTTTTCCCCCTGGATTCAATCCAAAGGCACCTGCTTGGAAAGCTGAATATGTTCAGGATGGGTATTTCCAAGCTGCTGATTGCAGCTCCGTGATCAGCAGTAAGGCTGCATCAGCAATGCACCTCGTGGTCTGGCTACGTTAACTAACTTTTTTGCATATGTCTCACTTTCCATCACTACAATGAGACTGTAATCTTTTCTGAGAGCAACCGCTCTGTTCTAACTTGTGATCAAATATTATTATGAAATGTTAGCTAAGTTGCAGAATTACGTAGGAAATGGGAAGTCTGTATAGGCAGACAGGAAGTTTTGTATTGTCTTCCAGAAAGCTCTTTGGCCCTTTCCTGTGGTACTTCTGGATCATCCTGAGAGCCCAAAGACTTTACGTTGTATTTATTAAGTGGGAGTTCTCTTTTTGACTGTTCAGGGGTATCACTAGCTAGCTCGTAAAAACATGCCAGTTGCTCAAGACATGCTCGTCTTCTTGACACAAAGATGCGTCTTTTGATTTGCTTTGGAAAGCTATACAGCTTTTTTTTGCTTGCTCTATGAATTTTGGCTAGTGTACATGTGACTCAGATTTCAGAAGCAGAGTAATAAGGAAACTTGATAAATTCAATTGGATGGGCACTACGTACTAAGTAAGGTGTTCTGGAGTTTGGACACAGATCTAGAGATCATTCAGATACCTGAAAAATTGTGGTATCATTTTCTGCGGTTAAGGTTTATAGGGTCATGTTGGCTTATTTTATTGTTCCAGCAGTCAAATTATTATTTTTTTTCAGTTCAAGTTTCTGATGATTTCTTTGTATTAGTTTCCAATATGCAGCACGGCGATGGAAAGTTGTTTTTTGATTCCTTTACTACTCTAAAATTTTAATACTCAATTAAATGTATGACCATTGGGGTAGGCTTATTTTGTCTGGGACTGTTGTTCTGGTAAGGTGAACCCTTTCGTTTGAAAAGGGGAAAATTCCCACAAAACACCCAGGGCACTTGCCAGGTGTGAAGCCTGATGTTTGGGTTGTTACTGTAGGCTTTTGACAGGGTTGTGGAAATATTTCCATTGATGTGAGATTTGACCTGTTTTGTCTGTTGTATATGTGGGGTACGCACTCCTGCGGTTACACCATGGAAAATGTTCTCTCTAGAAAAGCCTACCAAGTTTGAGTAGCAAGAATTTCTCTGTTGACCTACTATGGCCTCCCTCAACCCATGGTATGCTGTTGTGCGTCACTGGATGTTAGGATGTTTTCCTGTGAAGCTAATGGCAAGATGGTAGGTTATTTTGCAGCTACTGTGTAAATGATACTCATCTCTCTAGCATCCAAAGTCCATACTACCACCATTTTTTCTAAATATGTTTTTTACGGAGTATGCCATTACATGATGCTTAACCAGTTGTTGCCCAGCCTCTGAATGTAGCTGGAGATAAGCACGAATTTCGATTTCTGGTTAGAAGTGGCGACTTGATTCGTTTGCCTTTTTTAAGGCCCCCCCCCTCCCCCCAAGTAAAAGCTGACACACCTATTCTGAGTAAAGGGCAAGTAAAGGGGCCGTATTATGAGGGACCTCAGGGGTGCATGGGTTTTGGATTTGATGTATAAACGTGGGAGAAATCCCTTTCATTTTTAACAACCAGTCATTTTTGTGCTGGCCGGCCCCTTGTTTGTGCAGGGCTGAGGGTTGGTTTCCACATTGGATAACCGTGGTAAGAGCTGTTTGATCTTGACGTCTCTGGTTGCCGTGGAGACCGGCCTGTAGAGTGACAGAAAGTGCACACGTCTCTGCACCAGCGTGCCACTGTAGCTGGAAAACTAACGCGCCTTTTCCAGAAAAGAGCGGCAAGTTTTGACATCTCGGCGCAAATCGATTGTAGAGGATCTCGCGCGCTGTCTCGTGGATGCCACCAAACATCTTTCCAGATTCTTAGATTCATATAGGAAAAAGCCGTCTTGCATAAATTTTAGCATGTTTCACAGAAGAGCTAATCTGCCGAGCAGAGCTTGTGGTCAGGAATGTAATACCAGCTTGTGGCTGTTCTGTCGTGTCAAGTAAATGGGTTCTTGGACGCGCTGCCTCTGCTGGTTGAGGGTTAGAGCTGATGTTTGTCACAAACCTGGCCGAATGGGGAATGGCTTCCATCCCCCGACCAAAGGGAGTTAGGTCATCACTTTGGAGCCGCGGGGTGCTTTAATGAATGGGGCCGGAGATCAGGCCGAAAGTGCCAGCCTCTGTCCCGGCAGAGATGAAAGGAGGGCGCTGTGTGGTGGCGTGGCTTGCATTAAGTGACGTTTGCGTTTTTGAGTGGGGGGGGGGGGGGGGGGGGCCAGCATCCCCCAACCTTTGAGCCCGCCCGCAACCCAGGGGGCTGTTTAAAGTTTCCTTGGGGGTTAAGCCGGTCGGTCATAATGC
>JAODKM010000118.1:7399192-7423896 GCA_026780845.1 Petrocephalus sullivani | reverse complement strand
TGATTTTTTCATTTTATTTATTTGTCGGTTTAATTTTTACTCAGTAACGGATGTGATTTAAATTGTAGCGAAGTACAGTACTTCAAATAAAATATACTTAAGTAAAAGTAAAATTACAGATTTTAAAACCTACTTCAAAATGTACAAATACACAAAAAACCTACTCAATTACAGTAACGCAAGTAAATGTAATTCGTTACTTTCCACCTCTGATCTTAGCCAGTGACCTCATGATAAGATACGAGTGCTAATTGGGTCTGAATAAATGTAGTAGTATTATTATTATAATACTGTTATTATTACTGTTATTTTCATTTATATATGTGGCCTAAAATGTTGTGTGCTGGAACAGGCAAAACGGAAACATAACCACATTTTCTTGACGGATTCTTAACATGAAAAGTTAACGATAGGAGAAAAAAATCAAGTTTATGGAAGCAAGACAGTCTAAAGAAATGAGAGACAGTCTCAAATTTGTAAAAACTGTAAGATATAACTGCAAAGCACTGTATAAATATCAGTTTTCAAAATCCTTTTGCTTCTTTTGCTAGCAGTCTGGCCCTCGCCCTAAAGTGACACGAATGGGATCCAGTCTCCAGACACAGTGCTTTATCTTCATGGCCAGTTTGTTTTCAGGATCTTTACTGGCCGTGTGCAACAGGTGCATTGAGGTGCCTAGGCACGCTCTGTTCCAAAGGCACTAAAGATGCAGAACAGGTGCAAATCAATGCAGGCGGAGCGAGACAATGCCGGCGGAGCGGGACAATGCAGACGGAGCAAAACAATGTAGGCGGAGCACAACTAGAAGATCTGTTGTTAAAGTGACTGGTAATTAGCACATTCCAGACAGTGATTTGCACGCGGGACTCAGAGCTGCCCCTGGACAGCAGGTCCAGTTTCTGCTGTTGGAAATGCAGCGGTTGTGCATAGTGTGAAAACGAGAGCTCTGTCCAAAAGCCAGCGTAACTACAATCAATGCCTAGATGAAGTCTCTCCCACTTCAACGCTGGCTTCTTAAAAACTTTGGACCAGTAGCTGTAATATAACTGTCAGTGTTTCAGTCCAGTGCACCAGTGATGGGGATTACCTTCTGCATGAGGCCAGGGGCTCTGACTCACCCTTCGCTGCTCTCCGGCCCCCGGCCGGGGGCCCTGAACAATGAGCTGCCATGGTAACGGCCCCAGCGCGGACAATGGCCCTTGGAGGGGCTGGCGGATTTGTGAGGCAGCCTTGCAGCGCGACTTGGGCTCCATTCAAACTCAGTGCTGGAGTGCTGGTTGATGGATCTCTTAATGGGACGTTTTCTGCCTTGGGTGTTGTGCTGTTAAAATTAGACATGTGATTAAGCTTCTCTGGATGTTTGCATTCAGAATGATCTATTTGGGCTATGAAGTGATTTTATATTTTTTTTTTTACTTGGCAGAAGCCTTCCGATCACATGCACAGTCCTAACGTGCTGAGGCACACCCCCCCCCCATTATCGATTATTGACGAGTGATGGCTGTGTTCCAAAGGCCGTTTAGAGAAATTCGTCAATGCATTGCTTCTTGGAGATGGTTCTGGTTCCAGATGCCAGACACACTCCTAGTCTACCCTGGTTCCTCTGCTGATTGTGGCTGTGTGTGTGTGTGTGTGTGTGTGTGTGTTTGTGTGTGTATTTATGTGTGAGAGTGAGGGAGGTATAATAGGGATGGTAAGAGACACTGATTTCCATTGGTGCCCTGGCACGAAAGTTGATGCTATTGCTCCAATTAAAGAAAGGAAAAAAAGTTATCCCGGATAGTTTGGGATAACTTCAGGAGGCATTGCTTATAATATTTTTGCATCTTGCAACAGTAAAAGCCAATTTATGAATGTAAAATGTAGTAGTGCCTGAAAGCCTTCATTTAGAAGTGGAACCATTCCTTTTTATATTTCGATTGAGTCCCACTCTCTAAGTTGTTTCTGTATCTGTGCCATATAGAATTGCACGGAACCCTAATAGGGGTGAATCATATTGTATCGCAGTAGTAGTTACTTTAGTGTCGGGTTGGTGTATTACGGCATGGCGAAACCCTCTCTTAGGAAAGTGCATCGGGCATGTGCAGATAGTCGCCCCTCTCGCTTTCCGCCCCCCCTATACGCCTTGTGTTTTTTTCCTGCTGGTAGCCTCCCGTATGTTTCCTCCTGCAGGCTCTGATCTTGTTGTGCCTCCCCCCCACCGCCCCCCGGCCCCATGGGGTAGGGCCACTTTGGTTTTGGGCCAAAGTTCAGCCCGGCAGGTCATTGTGTAATGATCGCTTGCAGGATGTTTGCAGGAGATGACTGATTAGCGCAGTACAAAGCGGGAGGGTGGGGCTCCAGCACGCCCTGGAGCAGGATGGGGGGGGCCCGACGCGGCGCGGCGCAGGCGTGACTGCAGGTGGCGGCGGCGAGAGGAAGTGGGAGGGCAGGGCAGGGCAGGGCAGGGCAGTAATGCTGGAAGGCCACCGCCGCGTCCGCGGGAGCTGACATTCCTGTCGCCGTTCGGGGCCAAACCGGATCGTCTCCCCCCCGCCGCTTCCTCATCTTGGCGATGAGGTTCTGAGCGTGCTCAAACCGCGCGGAGGCCACCGCCGTCCCAGGCTCATGTACACACGGCGGCGTTTACGGGCCGCCTGCCTCGAGCCCTCCTACAATGCCACGCGTGGCATCCTGCAGGGATCCACTCTGCATTCACCGAGTCAGACACAGCGGGGGCCAGGAAACCAGAGGCGCGAGTTTGCAGGATGCGAGCCGCATGGGACCCTGGCGTTAGGGACGTGCCGGCGATTAATCAGCCGACCTGCCAGGCCTTTGAAGCACCATTACTATACTTTGAGTCAATAAGCTGGAGTGTTACACTCTTCCTCATGTAGTACTCAATTCTGTTCTGTACTGTTCCCATTATACAGGTCAGTACAGCTTTCTCTTATATGCTGTATTTGCCATAATGTCACAAGCACTTAGTTATCAATAAATCACTTGGGAATATATCGCACACTCATATGACATGTTTATAGTTTTTCTAAGTATTTATTTGATATTACATATGATTTTTGCATTATGTATATAAGTTGGAGTGTTATATATGTCATTTACAGAGGCTCCTTCTAAATTTGGTTGTTGTGTAACCCACTTGCGCAATGTGAAATTAAACAGAATTTGCGTGAAATGTCTCTTACGCCGGTGCTCTTCTGAAAAAAGACAAAGCAATGCTGACTATTATCCGGGTCCCTCCACCTGTCCGCAGACTCCAAGGCCATCGTGGACGGGAACCTGAAGCTGATCCTGGGCCTGATCTGGACGCTGATCCTGCATTACTCCATCTCCATGCCCGTCTGGGAGGACGAGGACGACGAGGACGCCAAAAAGCAGACCCCCAAGCAGCGGCTTCTGGGCTGGATCCAGAACAAGGTGCCCGATCTCCCCATCACCAACTTCAGCGAAGACTGGCGCGATGGCAAGGCCCTGGGCGCCCTGGTCGACAGCTGTGCGCCAGGTGAGTCTCCCAGTCCTTTAGGAGAGACCCTCCTGGGGCAGGGTTTTCTGCAGGTGTTTATGGCGCCTGGCTTTTTGCCCGTGGATGAGCCTGCGTCTGTGCATCTCCTACAGGCCTGTGTCCAGACTGGGAGGCATGGGACACTGCAAAGCCGGTGGACAATGCCAATGAGGCCATGCAGCTGGCAGACGATTGGCTGGGGATTCCCCAGGTGAGGTGCCGGCGCAGTGTGATTTGCACACCCAAAAGTGGGCGTCGCCGAGCACTACGGACCGACTCCCGATTTGTTTCAATTTCTCTTCTAGTCCCCCTGGCAGGTATCAATCGCTGCTGAATAGTGGGGCAGGAGATTTAAAAAAAAAAAAACACACACACAAGCTGTTTGTTGTCCGTCTGTTTGCCTAGAGGGAGGCTGCCGCCTTTCTGGCCGCAAATCCGACGTCCGGTTTTGTTTGCTCAAACTGGCTGTTCGGCTTGTGCGAAACGCTGCTGTAAGATTTTTGCCTGTGGTGCCACGCCTGTCCCCGAGGCCGGCTCCCTGATTCTGTCACCTCCCCTGCGCTTTAGGTCATCACCCCGGAAGAGATCATCGACCCCGGTGTGGACGAGCAGTCGGTGATGACCTACCTCTCCCAGTTCCCCAAGGCCAAACTGAAGCCTGGGGCCCCTCTGAAGCCCAAACTGAACCCCAAGAAAGCTCGCGCGTATGGTCCAGGTATGGCCACCCGATAGCTTTGGCTTGGACGCTTACGAAACTGTAAAATTTTATGTGGGCTTGATACATTTCCTCCAAAAATTATAAGCTTCGCAGACGAGTAATAAAAACAGTAGCATGAGGCCAGAGGCTGGCACGGGTCGGCTGTACAGCACTGCTGGGCCAGTGACAGCCCGCCCTCAGCTTCCTTAAAGGCCCCGCATCTCGCCGAGCACCTTTTATGGTTTCCGCCGCGGCCTTTGGAACGTCCAGCTGGCCTCATTTCCTTTCCTCGCTGCTGTTCATGGAGACGTAGCTGCTACGCCCCCCACACACTTCTGCTGTTTGCACTTTGCTGTCCTGCATTTGAAAGGAAAGGGGGGAGGAGGGTTACAGGGCAGCTGAGAACTGATTGGCCCCCAGAGTGCCCCTTCTCTGTCACTCATCAATTCAAAACATATCATTGGCTGATGAGGAATTACCCCTCTATATGAACTATGGCCCATTGTATGCCCCCCCCCCATTTAAAATAAATAAATAAATAAAATGGTAGATTTGCTCCTGATTGTAAGGTTTAGTTGAGACTTGTAAAGTCGGACTTGAGGGCTTTATCTAGCCCATAATGGACGTGGGTCTCTTTCCTCTTCTGTACATTGAGCTTCCTGTCTCCGTCTCTGGCTCTTGCCATAGACCCACTACTGCAGAGATGGCCTGGCTCGGGGTTTATGGGCTTTATGGGCTTTATGGTAGCCCTGGGAAGGCCGTCGGCGTCAAGACCGACACTGTGTTTGTGTAGCGCCATCAGAGGCGCTACACCAATGTATGCTCCGCTTCCCAGAGCAGGGCACCTGATGTTTTACATTACACTTATGTAGCAGACACTTTGGTCCAATGGGAAACTGAGGTCAAGCTGGTCCTTGGAACAATCGGGAGTTAAGGGCCTGGCTCTGGGGCCCTTTAGATC
This sequence comes from Petrocephalus sullivani, assembly GCA_026780845.1. Taxonomy (NCBI): domain Eukaryota; kingdom Metazoa; phylum Chordata; class Actinopteri; order Osteoglossiformes; family Mormyridae; genus Petrocephalus; species Petrocephalus sullivani. Next base: position 7,418,739 of record JAODKM010000118.1, on the reverse strand, counting down.
TCAGGCTCGGCAGCCTAACCCAGTGAGTAACACACAGCCCCAAGAATACCTCTTAAACACCTTCCAATGCTGTTTACAGCTGCACTCTAACCCCATCATTCTACTAGCTTGTTCTTTTGTTCGGGGAGGTTCCTCTCACACTCCATGCTCCTATTCGGAATTCCCCACCAGCGATGAGTTTGGGATTGGAACCAGCAACCTTCTAATTCCAGACCCACTGAACCACACACCATCCCCAGCAGAAATAGTTTGCTACTAAGCAGGTCATGTCCTGTCCTGGAGGGTTAGGGTTTTGTATGGTAATGCTGAGCTGGCTGGCTGGGGGCCTGGGGTGGAGGCCGTGTATCCTGGGGGTGTGTTCACTGTGTTCTGGAAAGTTCAGGGGGTCATGGTCAGGAAATGCCTGCTCCCCAGCCAGGACAATGGCCGAATCGCTGTCAGAAATCTGCCGATAAGCTCTGAAGCTCAGTGCATCTTTGGGCACTCTCCCTCCCCCGTGCTGGAAAGCCCACTGCTCATCTTGCGTCCACATGCTGTCCGCCATCGCCCTCTGCCAGATCGCGTCCATCTCTCCGAACGGAACCCAGCACAGGCAGATTAACTTGCTTATCCAGAGCAATGTACATTTTCGGGAGCAGGGTTGGACAGCAATTGGGGGTTAAGGGCCTCGTTCAAGGGCCCAATGGTGACATCAGTCTGCCAACCCTGGAATCTGAACCTGCAACCTGCCAATCACAGGCACGGCGTCCCAACCCACTTAGTGACACGAAGAAATGGCCACATGCGAATGTCCCTCCCCCTTTCCTGGACCCTTTCCCATTTCACAGCGATCTGCCCCCCCCCCGGCAGGGATCGAGCCTGTTGGGAACCGGGTGCTGCGCCCGGCAACGTTCACCGTGGACACCTACAGCGCCGGTCAGGGTCAGGTGACTGTGTACGTGGAGGACCCCGAAGGAACCAGAGAAGAGGTGGGTTCGCCCACGCTGGCAGTCAGGCCGCTGGAGACTGATCTGATCTTTGGGAATAGAACTGGGGGTGTTATGGTGAGCATGGCTAGCTTTAGGGGGTTGTTCATAGGTAAATCCTATGATGGTCTTCCATCCTCATTAGCTCACTGCACTTGTCTGACATCTCTGAGTTTTATGCTGATTTTGGTGACCAAAATTGCTGGAAAATGTCAGTTACTCTTACTTGCTGTTGAGCGGAGGATACGCTCGAGTTGTACTGCAATTCAGTGTAATCCCCGAAGGCCTCGGTTATGTTTCACTGCCTGCGTTGTGTTTACTGTGGTGTTTTGATTCAGGCAGATGATTTTTTTTTTTTTTGGTTCTCAGGTTAAAGCTATTCCCAATGAAGGGAAGAAGACCTTCCACGTGACCTACGTCCCTAAAGTAATGGGCCCTCACAAGGTAGTGTGATGCCACCACTTGGAGAGGATCAATATGATCTAAAGGGGAGATATCCATAGATCCAAGGACTCAGTCTTACAGTGTGTCTCTTATGGTGGTCGGAGAATGCGCTTTGTGAAAAATCAAAAATTATCCATTTGTATGGAATTCTCTAGTACAGTGTTGCTAAACCAGTCCTCAGGGACCACAGACGGTCCACATTTTTGCTCTTTATCTGTGGGGTCTCCAAGGACTGGCTTGAAAAACGAGTCCCTTATCAGCCTCTTTAATCTGACTCTGAAGCCTTGCTCTATGAACTCGGGTCTCTTGCTCCTGAAACTAGTGCAGACAGCTCACGTCTAACGTAAAGGCTTGTGGCACAGATCACTCATGTACGTAACTCTTTACGTCACTTTTGGACAATTCAGGACACCGTATAGCAAAAAAACACATGCCAAGAATATACTAGCAATGTGTAATAAAGAGTAGATGTTAAATAAATGAAAAGACAGTATACATTTAGATACATTTATCACCCATGTTGCCTAAACTGTTTCCTAAAGGTCTGGGTTCGGTTTAAACTGGTTTTACATTAATCAAGAGCTGAGTGTACACAGTAGCAATAAATGCATTTCTCTCAATAGAATTTCTCTAAAACTTGTTTGTATTTTTTTGGGTTATCTAAAGTAATGCTGTACTTTATGGCCAAAAGTAAATGGACTGCCATGTTAAGTAGAGGAATTGGCTAATTAAGCCCAAAGCATGGCTGATGTAGGTGTATAAATAAGCACATCACATCACACAATCTCCTGCAACAAACAACAGCAGAATAATGGGTGGCTGAGCAGAAGGGGTTAGTTTGGCACCCTTGTAAGACGCCGCCTTTCACCATCTAGTCAGCTTGCCACATTTCGGCCCTGTTAGAGCTGCCCTGGTCAGCCGCAAGTGAACTGACTGTGAAGGTAAAGACGCCTGGGAGCAAGTTCAGCTGAGAAGTGTTTGGCCACAAAAGCGCACTGAAAGGACCCTGTTCACCCAACATCACCACCCAACCTGAATAGCAGCTAATCCCATAAGCAATGTTCCAACATCTAATGGGAAGCCTTCCTAGAAGAGCAGAGGCTATTATTGCAACACTGGGTGGACGAACTGATTAGCTTGGACTGAGATGTTGGAAATGCATTCTGGCCATACAGTGTACTGCTAGTTTTGTGTGGCAGGTCAGCATTGGCTCCTGTGCGTTTCCTGACCCCTGGCTGCTGCTCTTCCTGTCTTGCAGGTGACAGTGCTGTTCGCAGGACAGCAGATTCCCAAGAGCCCATTCGAGGTGAACGTGGACAAGGCCCTGGGAGATGCCAGCAAGGTCACCGCCAGGGGTCCTGGCCTGGAGCCACTGGGCAATGTTGCCAACAAGCCGACCTACTTCGACATCTACACCGCAGGTCCGTGTCCCAAAGAAGAGACTCAAACTTTCAAAACTTTAATGTCCAACTATTTCCGAAAGCTTTGCGGCGAGGTCAACGCGCCAAGTTTCCGCTGTTATGGCTTAGTCATAGGGCAGAGCGAATAAGTGACCCCGGCATGAAGCGGTAAACATTCCAGTCCGTCTCGTGAAAATAACGGTGTCCTTCCAATGGCTGAAATGCACAGCTGCCAAAAAAGCAGATTTTATAGAAACATTCCCAGGGAGCGCAAAGATTAATTCATGCGGTTAACGCCAGGACTGTTGCTGAGAGCGTGACCTCTCTCTCTCCGACAGGGGCCGGCGTCGGTGATGTCACTGCCTCTGTCAAGGACCCCCAGGGCAACATGACCGGGGTGGAAGCCATGCTGGAGGACAAGGGTGACAATGTGTTCCGGTGTACCTACAAACCCGTCCAGGCCGGCCCGCACGCCATTGCCGTCACCTTTGGGGGCGTGGCCATCCCCAAGAGCCCATTCATCGTTAACGTCGGTCCAGGTATCTCCTTAGAAGCTTCTAGAAACATCCTGCTGGGAAAAGACCAAGGGACAGACATTATTCCTAATGTGTTTCAGAACGAAAGCCTTTGTAGTGTCTAATAGTGCGAGTCGTGATAAATCTGTGCGACAGTTGTGGTTGGTGGGTGCTCGCCATGTGTAAGGTGTGTAGTTTGTACTGATTAAGTCCTCTGCTATTGCGGTGAGACGGCATACTATTGGGAAGACGCAGTGGCGTATTAATGACTCCCAGGCCTGCCCTCCGGAGGTGGTCCACATCTTCCACAATTGAGACAGATGACGTGCATCCTTATAACAGCAGCCAGCGTCATCCTCTGTCGAAATCAGAACATCAATAGCACGTGCGGCACCCCCTGGGGGGGGTCGTGGGACGAGAGAAGGAGAAACCATACGGGGGCGGCTTTCCGTTCGAGAGCTCCTCGGGTGTTAATCTCATCCAGATGCAGTGGCTCTCATCTGCTGTCTCTTAAATGGTTTATTCATTGGGTGGAGGGTGCAGAGAGCAGGCAGGACAGTGAACATGTGCCCTGCATGCCACTGAGCCGTCAGCAGCGTGGCCCCCGGCTTTAAAAACACCTCTCGGCGCTTTGGCTTGGCCTGTTCCTGCATCCCCGCTCCGCGTTTTTAACGTAACTCGTACAACGAATCCTCACTTCCCGCCAAAGACGGCTTGAGGCGTCTGCTTGAGGTGTGAAATGTTAAGAACAGGTAATGAGTGTTTTGCACCCCCAAACGCCCAGTGACTTAACGCCGCGGACATGCTGACTTCACAGTGGGCTCGTAAAACACCAAATTCCTGCTCTCTGAGGCTGCGTTTCCACACCGGGCCGACGGTTAAAAAAATAAAAATTATATCTTTCGGCGTCACCTTTTAAACTGGGTTTCCGTAAATAAAAGCCTCTCTTAACACAGTGCAGGTCTGCTGCTGGGGTCAGTTTTATTTAATTCAAGAATTTGACACAGATGTAGTGTATCGTGATGGCGCTAGCAGAAATGTATTCACCTTGCGGCCTTTTTCAGGGCAGTGATGCACCGACAAGGGTGGCAAAACCGCTGTTTGACACGCCACTGGCTTTTAAAGGAGCCCCCCAGCGTCTTACTGTTTACGTTTAGTCGAGCGTATTTCGTCTGTGGTACGCTCTTTTGTAAAGTACAGATTTGCCCTCTCTTGCCAAAACGCCAATGTCACCAGTGTATAGAATGCCGACCAGGCGCTCCATAAACACACCATTGCCGGTGGCCAGTGTTTCCAGTGCCGCGCTTGGCAGAATACTGGTCACTACCCAGGAACTTCAGCCCAGTTTGCCAGTAAAAATGCAGACTGTGGTGGGAAGGATCTTGTCCCTGTTGGTGGTGAACTAGCGACTCGTACGCTTTCCTAGGCTAGACGGGCTGCGAGGGCGCCCATCCTTTCGGATCTAAAGGAAGCATGTGTTCTCAGCTCCGGGCCAGCTGCTGTCCAGTGTCTGGTCCCTGGCAGTGTGCCCGGCTCGGGCGTGAGCGACCTTCTCGCAGTGATTAGGACTTGTGCCATTTACACACATACAGCTACACTGGAATGTGTTGCTTTCCTCATATCCCATCATGCTCTTCTTAAGACACACATATAGAGGTGAGAGTCAGACTTTGGGGTGTGAGCACAGGGTCGGCTGTTTATCCAGCGCCCTTGGAGCATTTATCGAGGGCGGGGGGGTTAAGGACCTTGCTCAAAGGCCCAACGGAGAAGCCTAAACCGCTGTGCCAACCACCGCCCCCCTGGCCGCCCCCAGCTGACTTGGCTACAGTTGTCAGTTGGTGCAGGCATCTTGCCTGGCTGGTTTTAGGGCTTTTGCTGTGGCAGCTTGTCTTAAGCCCCCCCTTGCCCTTCCCTTCTTCAGCTTCCAACCCCAATGCCTGCCGCGCCACTGGTCGCGGACTGCAGCCCAAGGGCGTCAGGGCGCGGCAAGTGGCGGACTTCAGGGTGGACACCCGCAACGCCGGCAGCGGCGAGCTGAAGGTTGTGGTCAAGGGACCCAGTGAGTGATTCTCCCCTCTCCTCGCTCTTCTGCCGGGGGTGGGCCTGGTTAAGTGGGCTGTACCTTGAGAGGATGAAGTGGGGGGCTGCAGCTTGTTTGTCTGATTGATTTAACGACATCTTAACGCCTCCCTGACAGCAGCCAGAAGAGAAGTGCCTGATGGATTGGAGTGTGTGTGTTATGTGTGTTCCTCCTAAATCTGCCAGAGGGCTTAGATGAGCCTGTCAAGGAGAAGGACAGCCTGGATGGGGTCCATGCCTTTGAGTATCACCCGCTTGTGCCGGGCAAGTACACGGTAACCATCACATGGGCCGGCCAGCACATTCCCAAGAGGTGAGTCTCCAATGTTCTCTTTTCCCATAATGCACCACTTGCACACCTGTTTTGAGTCTTGGTGTGGGCCTGCCATTTAGGCCCTGTAAATACCTATTATTCGTGATCGCTGTTAGCTAGTCACTTAGCAATTCATGCATTTGCGTGCTGGATGTTGTTTTTGTTTTACAAACTATGTCGGTGATTTTTTTACAAATTGTAGGTGAAGTGTCCCCCCCCCCCCGTTTCAGTATTTTATTGCAACGTGTTCAGAGGAATGCACTGAAATTCTTGTGCCACAGTTGCATGGGGGGGACAACAGGGCGAATGCCAGTAAGAGTGCAGGACAGACAGCGTAATAAAATTTATAATTGAACAGTAAATAAACAATAAATAGGATGCAGTAATTTACAGTGGTGATTATCGCAGGAATGTCACTGTGAGTGCAAAAAAGGTGAGTCCTGGGCCTTGTACGTGTGGGGGTGCAAGACTGGCAGCAGGATGGGTGGGAGAGGAAGAGTCTCTTAGTGTGCCGGGGGTGAGTCTGCATTACATCATTACCTCCCGGGGGTGGGCCCCCTGAAGGACTCGACCAGAGAAGAGAGGTCAGCAGACAGGCTGGGAGTGTTGCATGTTGGTGCCGTCGCTGGGCTTGATCCATGTACTCCAGACGGCCTCGAGCCGCCTTGCCACGAACGTGCCCGTTTTTGTCACCTCTTTGCGCGGCCTAGAATGCAGGCAGGTGTTCTATGAAGCCGGAACCCGCCTCGCAGGCGTCCCGTTCCCGGAGATGGATGCATTTTTAAAATCCTCCTGCCCCTTAGTAAGGTGTTCTTTGTTTGTTGTATCCTACCCCTGAATCCCTGGTAAACAGACTGGCAGCATGCCGGGCTCGTATAACCCCGGGGACGTGGCGTATTTGTGCCTGGGTGTGACTGTTGCCATGGCGCCCGCTTTGTGGTAGCGCGCCGGATCAGTGCTGACCTCCTCGCTCCGCTGCTGCCGCTGCTCATAGTCTGCTCCTTTATGCATCGCTCTGGGGAAGCGTGCACAAAGGGTTACCAGCAGCACGCTCACCTGTCAAACGCTAATTCCTAGGAGCTGCTGGTGGCCCGTGCGGCGTTTCCCCGCCCAAAGTGAGCCGCAGGGGCTCTAAATCATCCCCTGTCAGAGCTCAAAGAGCACAAAACTGAATAAAACTCCTCCGCTTTTAGAGTTAAGTCTTTTAGAGCTTTTAGAGTCATAATACCTTTTTGTAATAACTAATACTCATTGTGGTAGCAATTAATTAGCTGTCATACCTTCTTTAGGTACCTATCCATATTAACCGTGCTTTGATTTGGGCTGCTTTAAAAAAGAATTTCAAGCTTTTTTAGAGAAACCTGGGTCGGCCAGTTCGTGGAGCAACTGGGGGTTAAGGGCCTCACTCAGGGGCCCAACGGTGAAATGACTCTGCCGTCCCTGGGATTTGAACCTTCTGGTGTTGTGAGCTCAGAGGGAAGCTGTATGTGGGCCCTGTGAAGCCCGCTGGCCTTTTGGATGTATGAGAGCTGGTTGGCCTGGGCACCGTCTCTGAAGTGCCCCCCCCCACCCAGCCGACCCACATATGGACCCCGACTGGCGTACTTGTCGGCTTTTATGTGCCCTATGCTCAGGGTACCAGCTGGCAGATTCCCTTAATGGTCTCTAAACGCTGCAGTTTTTCTATTAGTGTTAATTCTGGCAGTCAACAACACACGCAACAGGCACACGGCGATGCACGCGAAACAGCCGCCAAAGCGTTAGACCTACAAAGCCTACAGCCGATTGTCGCCAGACGGCTGTGACAGTCCACTGAGGTCTACTGGTTAGGGGCGAATGTGACCAGTACTGATGAAATTGCACGAGCTGTTGGACTAAAAGTGAAATAAGGGTGCAGCATTGTGTAAGGGGAGTTGCAGCACAATACTTTTTATCTATTTTTAAGAACAATTTACCGTCCTGGAACTGAGTTAGGAGTCTTGTGGCATTCAAAGAAATTCAAACCTAGGTTGTAGACGGGCATGTTTACTGTACTGACTGATTGTGGCCAACATTGGGCCTCCATGCACATGCCAAGCTTGAGTTGGTGGTAAACACCACCTCTGGTTGCGCATGTTGCATAATGTTAAATTGCAGCAGCTGGAGGTTTCCCCCCTCCCCCACTGATTTTAGACTTCCTTGCAGCCCATTTGAAGTCCATGTGAGTCCCGAGGCTGGTCCACAGAAGATCCGAGCCTGGGGGCCTGGTCTGGAGGGTGGCGTCGTGGGCAAGTCGGCGGACTTCCTGGTGGAGTCCGTGGGCGCGGATGTCGGCGTGCTTGGTGAGTCAGGACTGAGGGTGATTGAGGGTGGACCAGAGTAAGCAGCAGAGGTCCTCGCTGACTGTCTTTGCCTCTCCGCGGCCCCGGATCGCAGGCTTTGCCATCGAGGGTCCGTCGCAGGCGAAGATCGAGTGCGAGGACCAGAACGACGGCTCCTGCGACGTGAAATACTGGCCCACGGAGGCGGGGGAGTATGCCGTGCACGTGATGTGCGACGACGAGGACATTGAGGAAAGCCCCTTCATGGCCCTCATCGGCCCCAACAGTGAGAGCTGGACCCCCCACAGGGTGAGACCTTCGGCCATTAGAATCTGCAGTGAGTCACCCTCTGGTACAAGAGGGGGCCCAGAACCACCCAGGCACATTCACAGAACATGCATTTGTTTAATGTAAAACACTGTTTATTTCTGAGCTGTTACCATGGAATTCTGTGTAATGCTTTCTCTGACAGTCTTTGCACTGTTAATGTTTATTGTTTGTTGTTTATTTTTACAGTCTGTTAACAGTAAATAGATTTTTATAGTCTATTAATGTCTAAATGTGTATTTTACAGTGTAATTATGTGCTTTGTGCTACTTTAAATGTGCAGTATCCTTAGTTTCTGTCTGTTTGTGTGTCTGCCTGTCTGTACGTACATACTGGTGTGTATTCTTAATGTGGTGCCGGTTCTTATGTGAGCTGCATCTTCTGCATGTTCTCCAGGTGAAAGCGTATGGTCCTGGACTGGAAAAGACTGGCTGCATCATTAATAAAGTGGCAGAGTTCACAGTGGATGCTAGGGACTGTGGGAAAGCACCGCTGAAAATCTTTGCTCAGGTGAGGCTAACTCTTGGGTCCCATACTGACTAGGAGAAAAAGGCACAGCACTTAAAGGGGGCATAGGCTCTTTAGGGGTGACTTGGGTAGCAAAACGACAGCGTTGGGCAGATGGAGAAGCAAGGGTCCTTCCTTCCATCTTCAATGGAATCCCATGACCTTATTGCATGTCATTCTTGGGCCATGGTCTTGTAGCGGGTCTCTGAAATGTCCTAGCTTTGCTGAGTGCCCTCCGTTTCCTGCCCTCTAGGATGCTGAGGGCACCCCCATTGATGTAAAGATGAAGAACACAGGGAATGGCATGTACACCTGTAGCTACACCCCAGTCACCGCTGTGAAGCACACGGTGGCCGTGGCCTGGGGGGGTGTCGCCGTGCCCAACAGCCCCTTCAGGGTAAGTCGCCTAAGTGGGGAAAAGCCGGGGCTTCTGAACAGGCTACAAGCCTCTCATCAGCCTTTCAGATTTCGGTTATCAGTGGGTGGAGCTTCCCAATAGCGGTTTGCATCAGTGAATCGGGTTTCTGGTGACTCGTGTTGGGTTCGCTCCATTTTTGGTGATATGAGAGACGACAAAGCAAAAATCTTTCAGTGTGATTTAAAAATTTCGACACTCGAAACGAATCACAAGGTGAGGTAGCCTCTGATTGGCAGACAATGGAAAATAGGTCGGTATTAGGTCGGCATTTGTCCCAATTTGTCACATCAGCTGACAGTTGAGGTGAGTGGAATAACTTGTGTGCAAACTACGCGACGAGACCATAAAACGAAACAACAGAACAGACAAAAGAGGGCAAATATACACCTGAGTAAGCGTGTGTAACGCTGCCGTTTGCTTGCGAGATTGCTGTGATGGCTACAGGAATGATTCATGCCTAAGATGTTGTGTGTTAATGTGCTCTTGTTCCAGGTGAATATCAGTAAGGGGAGTCATCCCAACAAGGTGAAGGTGTTTGGCCCAGGGGTGGAGAGGTCGGGCCTCAAAGCCAACGAGCCCACGCACTTCACCGTGGACTGCACCGAGGCTGGAGAAGGTAAGCTGCCCCTCTGCTTCTGGTCTTAGGATTTCATGTCCTTCTCCCTTCTTCTTGACAAGGATGGACTGGACTCCTGTTAAATGTGGCTTATAGAAATAGTAGAGAGATAATCTGCAGTTAATGGAATGTTTGGCCTTTTTTTACCCAGGGGATGTCAGTGTAGGTATCAAATGTGACGCCAATGTTATCAGTAACAAGGAGGAAGACATTGACTTTGACATCATCCCCAATGCGAACGACACGATCACTGTCAAGTACACTCCACCAGGGCCGGGGCGATTTACCATCAAAGTGCTCTTTGCCGGACAGGTGGGTCTTTCCAGTCATGACGCTGGAATCAGTAGAATGGAATCCAAGCCTGTGCAGAAGACCCTTGCCTCATTTAAAGACCGGTGCACCGGTGCTAATCTTGCTTCTGAGATGTTTTGTTCTTTAAATACTACTGTGTTGTGGAGAGGAAGGCAGCCAGGCAGTCTATAACGCACTGCGGCTGTCACTCTCTCCCACCTGAAGGAAGTCCCTCTCAGTCCTTTCCGGGTGAAAGTTGAGCCATCGCATGATGCCTCCAAGGTGAAGGTGGATGGACCCGGCATTGCCCGTACAGGTGACGTCCCTCGCTGTGCTCCTGTGATTAAAACCAACTTGTAATCGTCAAGTCAAATTTATCCCTTCCCGGCACATCCAACTACTGCACATGTGATCTTTAGATGTTCCTTAGAAATCTGCAAGTTGTCAGGATGCTAAGCCAGCAGAATTTGTCAGGAAGTTTCAGCTTCCTTCTTGTTGCCAAGCTGCAGAGGCCAGATATTTTGATCCCCTTCCTCCTGGAACAGGTGTGGAGAGCGGGAAACCCACACACTTCACAGTCTACACCAAAGGGGCAGGCAAAGCCCCCCTGGATGTCCAGTTCACCGGCGCTGCCAGAGGAAGGCCCGTACAGGACTTTGAGATCATCGACAACTACGATTACTCTCATACTGTCAAGTACACACCAGTCCAGCAGGTAGAGCAGGATGTAACTATGGAATCAAGGCTCTGGTTATGCCTTGTTTTGATTAATGTCTCTAGGGAATATCAGACTTCCTGTTCTCAACCAGAAAATGCAGAATTATGTGTTTCCTGTGCAGGTACTCAAACAGATGCATAAAATAAACAAAAGTAGCTGGGGGGGGGTACAGTCCCAGCCTGGCCAAGCTGATTTGAGTTAATTGCATGTGCTCTAAGGGGCAAAAGACCCTCCCCTCCCCCGAGGAAATTAGCCTGTCGCCATGGGTAACAGGATGTTTTGTGTTTGGCTGCAGGGGGAGTTGGGCATTGCAGTTACGTTTGGGGGCGACTCCATTCCCAAGAGCCCTTTCGCCATAGAGGTAGCCGCTCCACTGGATCTTGGCAAGATTCAAGTGAATGACCTGGAGAGCAGTAAGTGGTCTTCATCGCTGGTTGTGTGCCAGAGAGGCCGGCTTTCTTTTGTGCTTTATAGTCACTCTGTATATGGATGCACTCTGTCCCCTTCTAGGCGCCGTGCATTGGAATATGCAACCTTCCGAGTACACAGGCACAGTGCCTAACCCACTGAGCCACACACATCCACCTAAACACACTTATAAACATGTGCTGCCTTCACAATGCCAATGGATGTTGTTGAATGTTTTTTTTTTTTCTCGTGAAATTTATCACGTAACTGGAGCTGTACAAGTCTATCGTTTCCCTCTCTTTCATCACAAATGCTCCCCAGCCATCAGTGTTTTCGATAAAGCTCTAAATCTCAGAAGATGGATGGATGGATGGATGACTGTAATAAAAAAAAAACTAAAAATGCCAAGTCTTGTATTTTGTTTGGATACTTTTGATTAAGGTTAGGGCTGGGTAGGGGTTGGGGATTTCATATTTAAATTTAGAGTCCCCATAAAGATAGGAATACATAGGCCAGGTGTGTGTGTGTGTGTGTGTGTGTGTGTCCTTCCCTGCCCCCAATGCCCACATCGAGTGTTTGTGTGTTAGGGGTACAGGTTGGTCAGGACCAGCAGTTTGCAGTCAACACCAAGGGCGCTGGGGGCCAGGGCAAGCTGGACGTGAGGATCAGCAGCCCGTCCGAAAAGGCGGTGCCGTGCACGGTGGAGCCGCTGCCGGGGAAAGACCGCAGCTTGGTGAAGTACATCCCCCGGGAGGAAGGCATCTACGCTGTGGATATCAGCTATGACGGCAGCCCCGTGCCAGGGTGCCCCTTTCCGGTGGAGGCCTCGCTGCCCCCCGACCCCAGCAAGGTGCTGGAAGCTTTACCCTGGGTTGCCTGCGTTTCAGCTGTTAATGTTTCATTTCACGCGAGTTTAGTAGGTGTAATAAGTAAAGTCACCAGATGGGGACTTTATGGGGATTTGAACCAGCAACCTTTTGATCACAAATGCATGTCCCTAACTGTTAAGCCACCGCTGCCCCTTCGCTTTGCTCCCGAATGAGACTAGGAGGAGACCCCAGTCAAAATTTTAAGCAAGTGTTGCATTTGCTGAGGCACCGGATCACAAACTAGACTTTTTTTTTGTTCCATGTCCCTCAGGTAAAAGCCCATGGCCCAGGTCTGAAGGGTGGTCTGGTGGGGAAACCTGCTGAGTTCACAATTGACACGAAAGGTGCGGGCACCGGCGGCCTTGGGCTCACCGTGGAGGGTCCGACCGAGGCCAAGATCGAGTGCTCGGACAATGGCGACGGCACCTGCTCCGTGTCCTACCTTCCCACCGAGCCTGGGGAGTACCTGGTGAACATCCTCTTCGAGGAGGTCCAGATCCCTGGCTCACCATTCCATGCAGACATCCAGATGCCCTTTGACCCCTCTCGGGTGGTGGCCACCGGACCCGGACTGCAGCGAGGCAAGGTGGGCGAGACGAGCACTGTCAACGTGGACTGTTCGAAGGCCGGGCCTGGCGTGCTCACCATGGAGGTGACGTCTGACTCCGGCTCAAAGGCCAAGACCAACGTGCTGGACAACAAAGATGGCACCTACACTGTCACATATGTGCCCCTCACTGCTGGCATGTATACCCTTCTGCTTAAATATGGAGGCAAGACCGTGCCCAACTTCCCCGCTGTGGTTCAGGTGGACCCTTCTGTGGATACCAGCAAGGTGAAAGTGTTTGGACCAGGGGTGGAAGGAACTGGTACGTCCTTTTAAATGCTAGCTTCTTTTGGCTGCTTGTTTACTCAAGATCTTTGTATACGAGGCCGGCAGTTTGAATTAATTTAAATTTAAAATTGCAGACATTTTCATTTCGTGACTGAAGCCAATAAGAATCATCTACTGTGGTATCTTATTTCTTAGCATTTTATTTTTGATTTTTTTATTGAAGGTTAATTGGCTCATTTGGTATTAAGGGCAAACCTCTGTTAAGTCTTCTGCAACGGATATTGTGTTGACATTTTAAAAATATGATTTTTTTTTTCCCCACACATTTTTTTGTGGGTCTGTGATTCCTGCTGCAATTTGAAGGTTTGGTTGTGCTCTGACCAGGAGTATTCCGGGAAGCCACCACCAGCTTCACCGTTGATGCCCGCCCCCTGACCAAAGCTGGAGGAGACCATATCAAGGCCGTGGTCCAGAACCCTTCCGGTGCTGCTACCGACTGCCAGGTGACTGACAACTCTGACGGGACGTACGGCATGGAATACACGCCATTTGAGAATGGTAAGACGGGCGGCAGAGTGGGGGAGGGCTTTTAAAGCCTGAAACGCACGAGGAAAGCTCTGTCGTTCATGCACGCTTGACTGTTGACAGGTGTGCACAGCGTTGAGGTGCTCTACGATAAGACTGCCGTTCCAAAGAGCCCCTTCAAAGTGGACGTGGGGGAGGGCTGTGACCCCACCCGCGTGGTTGCCAAGGGTCTTGGGCTCCAAGAGGCCCTGACAGAGAAACCCAACAACTTCTCTATAATTACCAGGTGAGGCTGTTGTGCCAGAGTGTGGAGTGGGTTAGCTGTTGGCAAGTGGGTATAATTATGGTGGCTTTCTCACATATCCATCTTTCTTGAAGGGGAGCTGGCATTGGTGGCTTGGGCATCACTGTGGAAGGACCATCGGAGTCCAAGATGTCCTGCAAAGATAACAAGGATGGAAGCTGCAATGTGGAATATACCCCGTATGTTCCCGGGCTGTATGATGTCAACATCACATACGGAGGAAGTCACATTCCAGGTAGGCTGTAGATCGCTGAAACTGCTACACATGAGGTAAAACAAGGTAATATGAATATGAGGTTGCATTTAGATCTCATTTTGAGGTGAAGGACCAGCTTTTTGCGTATGTATTGGGTGTGAGGAGATGCTCAGTGTTGGGAAGTCACCTCACTCTGGATGCCCATGCTCTTGTTGTCTAGGAAGTCCCTTCAAGGTACTGGCAAAAGATGAGGTGAACCCCAGCAAGGTGAAGGTCTCTGGCCCGGGTGTGGGCTCCGCGGTCCGTGCCAAGATCCCACAGTCCTTCACTGTTGACTGCAGCAGGGCCGGTGTGGCGCCCCTCTCCGTGGGTGTGATGGCACCCAAAGGTGAGTTTGGCGACGCCAACCTGCCTTTGTGGTTAGTGTTTTTTGGAAACTGGAACCAACAATGTGAACCGTGCAGCTTACCGTGGTATCACTTGACTGCAATCTAACAGACATGCTGGTTAAGAAATGTGACCCCCCCCCCCCCCACATAATGGCATGTCACGTCTCATCTGATCATGTGAAATGGACGCCCATGAATGTGACTCGCGGACTTGATGTTGCAAGTTTTGTGTTCTAGCGGATGAGGTGGATGGCCAGCCTTGGCGCAGTCCCCTGAAAGCCTTTACGGACCTCTTTAAGGCCGAGCCAAAGGACTCGGGCACAGGTCTGTGGCCCGGTCTGCGTCTGACCGCCACATGGGCGAGGGTGCTTTGGCATGAGCTCTGTTGGAAGGGTCTGCCGGAGAAGGAGGCCTGTCTCGCTTATGGAAATCTTTCCATCGCTTGCTGTCCACAAGCACGCAGTTGCTGATCTGATCTGCTGGGGGGGTTGAAGTTCAGGAGGGTAGAGAAAATCTGTCTCTTGTTCACCATTGGTAAGCTGAAACGAAGGGTCTTCACTGTGTATGGATTAAGTTGACAGTCGTTGTATTTTCGTAAGGGTTTCTTGAGGGAGAAGATCTGCTTTTGCCTCCTTGGGCTGTGTGGCTTTCCTGCATTGCCTCCCACTGTGACCTGGTTCTGCTTACAGCTGAAACATACCTAAGACTCACCATGACTTCTGTAAATACAGTACAGGGCGCATCTTCTGATTTGTGCTTGATTTTCTGGGGCTGATATTGAAGTTTTATCAATCCACATGAGCGGTAGAGTTATCTTGGCAACAAGCCTAACCAACACGGGTTTTCTCTGATGCTCGTCATTAGTGGACCTCCTAGTAGAATGACTGACTGTGAGAAACCTCTAATCAGAAGTTCCTGTTGCTCTCTCTGCTTGCCCTGTTGTTTGACAGGTTCCATCACTTAGCCAGGAGGTTCCTTGCAAATTTGTTTGCTAGAAAGTGGTTGGTCCATCTTGGTAGAGAAGCAAGTCTGATGTCAGGTAGGGAAAGCACCCAGATAGGAGGCAGGGAGACTGACCAGCTAAAGGACCAAGGCCAGGTTGTGTTGTGTCCTCAAGTGGGAGCTTCTGTCAAACCCCTCTGGATTTTGGATGGATGCAGTCCATTTGTAATCGAAGGAAATGCCTATAGTAAGGCTGCCATTGCAAAACTTGCAATGGAGGGATCGTTATCCTCAGCAGCCTCAAGAACCTTATTGAATGCCTGTAAATTCTGTTCCACTGCAGTTGTGTTTTTTTTAATATGGAGGCAACAGCCACCGCACTGGTTATCCCCAGGGGGTTTTAATGTTGGGCTTAAAGACCTTTTAAAAGGCAGTAATTGAATTGAATGTTCAAAACCAATGTATTTTCAATCAAAAGGAAGTAAATTATGGTCTTTATTAAAACCAGGAAAATTAATTATCAATGCACTTTGGAGATGTTCTGCCCCCCCCCCCATTCTCAAAATCAGTGGGATGAAATCTGCAGAGGGTAATCTAGCTGTGCAGACTTCATTGTTGGCTTGATTTGTATTTTACACGAGTTGCATGCATTAGCAGTGTAATCTGCAGTTGCGCCTTAATTGGTGTTAAATTGACTTTCACTTTGCATTGCAAATCAATATCCCTGATGCCACAGTTTCTCAACCTAGTCCTTAGGAAAGCCCCAGACTGTCCACATTTTTGCTCGCTTCCAGCTCCTGACACACCTGTATCCTCTATCTGGTGTTCTTGATTGATTGGCTCAGGGGTGAGGCCAGCCTGGAGCGAGCGAACACGTGGATTATCTGGGGCATCCCTCAGAACTGGGTTGAGAGACACTGCCTTCTGCAGTGGTGTGTAGATGGCGTCATTTCCTCCGTGCTGTCCTGTCCACAGGGATGGCTGAGCCGGTGCAGGTAACGGACAACGGGGACGGGACGCACACTGTGGCCTATACCCCCTCGGTGGAAGGACCGTACTCCGTGGTAGTCAAGTATGCGGACCAGGAAGTGCCTCACAGGTGAGTTGCTAGCCTGATCCTATCCTCTTCTCATTTACTTTCGTTGTCCCTTTCAAGTGACTCCTTCCCTTACTTGACCTACATTGTCGCCGATGATCCTCGCAGTCCCATTAAGTTCCGGGTGCTACCCACCCACGATGCGAGCAAGGTCCGTGCCAGCGGGCCTGGCCTGAGCACAGGAGTGCCCGCCAGCCTGCCCGTGGAGTTCACCATCGATGCCAAGGATGCCGGAGAAGGTCAGCTGTCTGTGCAGATTAGGGTGAGTGTGAAGCACCCTGTGCTTTATGGGAGACCTGTCTGCTTCTGCTCACACGGGTCGTACCCTACAGATATAGGTGACTGGAAGCCTAGATTATCTACGTAGGGGGAGTGAAGCACAGTCTTATCACATGAAGTTTACTAGCGATAATTTCTGCTGCCAACATGCTTTCATAACATACGTTTCCTGGAATACTGGAAAGATTTCCACCAGACTTGGTACAGAGATTTCTGGAAGGAGGAACTCATCTCACAAATGCTGTTAATCCCCACGTGCTTGCATTCGAGACGCAGCGTCTGCCAGCAGTGGTGTGAAAAAGGCAGTAATGAAGCGAACAGGGTGTCCGATTAGGGGGCCAGGCAGCCCCCAGGTTTCCCAAGTAGGCATCTGCGCTGAGGTCATTTCTCTGGAGAAAAATTAACCCCAATTTTTTTCGCAATTGTTGCAGTTGATGCGTTCCTAAATCTAAAACCCCTGCCCGTATTGTAAATTGTTTAAATCGGGACTCTCCAACCCAACTTGGCAGCGCAGTCAAATTCAGAACTGTTCTCAGTCATCTTGTCACTGAAGATCTTGCTGGATAGCCTGGTCTGAATGCTCTACCGTGGATTTGGTTCACAGGACCAAGAAGGCAAACCAAAGAAGGTCAGTATCCATGACAACCAGGATGGCACGTACCGGGTGTCTTACATCCCGGACAAGGTGGGCCGATACACCATCGTCATCAAGTATGGGGGTGACGAGATCCCAGCCTCACCGTACCGCATCCGTGCCACCGCAGTCGGCGATGCCAGCAAGTGT
This sequence comes from Petrocephalus sullivani, assembly GCA_026780845.1. Classification (NCBI taxonomy): domain Eukaryota; kingdom Metazoa; phylum Chordata; class Actinopteri; order Osteoglossiformes; family Mormyridae; genus Petrocephalus; species Petrocephalus sullivani. The sequence goes on along the minus strand of JAODKM010000118.1, from coordinate 7,401,219 downwards.
ACTGTCACAGGTATGGGGGACACCCACCTTCCTTTCCAATTTCTACCCTCTCAGTATCTGCAAAAGCATTTTGGCTCTTGCTACAAGAAACTGAAGTTCTAAGGTCTACAGGGTCTAGCATCTTAACTGAGCAGTTGAGAAAGCAGATTTTGATAGCTGATGTCTGCATCCTTAGGCACCGGCCTTGGCCCAGTCATTGGCATCGGAGAGGAGGTGGGCTTCGTGGTGAACACGAAGGGTGCGGGCAAGGGCAAGGTCTCCTGTGCCATTGTCACCCCAGACGGAGAGGAGGTAGAAGCGGAGGTCATCGAGAACGAAAACGGCACCTTTGATATCTATTACACGGCCCCCAAGCCGGGAACTTACGTGGTGTACGTGCGCTTCGGAGGAGAGAACATTCCCCGCAGTCCCTTTAAAGTCACGGTGAGAGGGTGTGCCAGGTTCTGTGCCTGAAAGGACCAGGCGTGCATGTGGAACACTATGTGAGATGGTAATTCTGCAGGATTTGTTTTAGCTTGTGGCTACGAGTCCTGCAATCCCTTAAAGTGTCTGTATCACAGATGTTTGAGAGCAATTATTAATGGTCATCCCCCCACCCCCCCCAGGCCACAGACGAACCCCCCCTGGTGGCTGCACAGTCTGTCCAGCAGCAGCAGGCCACCCCGGGGGCTGCCCCCCCTGGCTTCCAGTCTTGGGTACACACTCCCTCCCTCCCTCCCTTCCTCCCTCTCTTCCTCCCTCTCTCCTCTGTAGCCTGCTCTCTGAATCTCATTCCCTTCCCTCCTGATATGCCCATCTCCGGTGGGCCCTAATCTTTCCCCTTGAGCTTCTGTAACTTACACTCTAAGGCAGGCATCTCAAGCTTGAATAACCTGGGGTGCACTGGCTAGATCTCTGAAGGGGCCACTTCAGCTACCTTTTATGAACCAATGGGAATGGCTGAAATGAAGGATGTAAAATCTATATTTTGCTAATCAGTGTCGGGTGGTGGGTGCCAGCGATAACGCTAAGTGGTGGGGTGAGAATAGGAAGAATAATAATATATATAGCAGCTTTAACAAATCCAGGGTCGCCATACAAGGAAAGAAAGAAAGCAGCTGACGAATCAGAGAGATGTTCATTAAACACAAAAGTCTTTAAAATATATAAACAATTCAGAATATAGAGGTTAAAGATTGATTTTGCAAGTCAGATTTAATAATGAATGAAAAACCTGTAACAGCCCATATTAAACCATCTGGCCCTAATGGCTCTTGCACGCTTGACCATATTGCTGTCCTCACTTTGCGGATATTCCCCTAGTGCTGCTTTGGCTGTTCCCCCTGTAATGCACAGTGACGGATTTGCTGCAGCCCTGCGGTTTCCAAACCGGACAGTGAGGCTAGGAAGGACTGCAGGGATTTCCATGTAACTGATTTTGCATGCGTTTCTGTGCAACATTACCGCGCCCTGGTAGGTTACTGTACCGACGGCTTGTTTTTAAGCTCTGGTTAAAAATAAAACGGGGCTGCATAATTACGGGGTAGGTTTTTCTGGAAGGGTTTACCTCATGCCATTGTGCCTCATGGCCTTTTTGAGAAAGAACACAAGAGAATGTGAGGCAAACATCCACAGAGTTTGTATGGAGAGCGGCTGCCCCCTTTCTGTAACTTGCAAACCGAGGAGCCCTTTAGCTCCGTCGTTCTGAACCCAAGTCCTCAGGGGCCCCCTTCCAGTCCATGTTTTTGTTCCCTCCCAGTTCCCAGTGCACCTTTACTGAGTATTCAGTGTTCTCCATTAGCTGGGAGCTGGGAGGGAGCAAAAATGTGGACTGTCTGGGCGTCCCTGAGCACTGGGAGGAGAGACACGTCGCCCGTGTTCCCAAATCATGTATAAGGTGTGTAAGAGTTTAAAAAAAAAAAACAGATCCAGAAAAAAAAAATAATCTACTTATTTCTTCACCGAGTAAATATGGCCGCCGCTTGACTTTGTTTCCTCCCCCCCGTCAATTGCGGCTTGCATGGGTGCCCCCCCCCCCCCCCTGGTAC
>JAODKM010000118.1:7386390-7399092 GCA_026780845.1 Petrocephalus sullivani | reverse complement strand
GGGGTGGTGGGTGCAAACGGATTCCCTGGGACTGCCACCCCCCCCCGCAAAAAAGAAAAAAAAAATAAAAAAAAAAAAAACCAAAAAAAAAAAAAAAACCCCTTTTTTCTTCCCCCAGTAAAAATGGCCCCCCCTTTGCTTTTTTTCCCCCCCCCCCCCAATTGCGGGTTGCCTGGGGGCCCCCCCCCCCCCCCCTCCCCGGTACGGCCCGGCTCTCACCACGATCTTCATCTTTTGGCACTTGGGCCTGAAATCCTCCCCTCCTCCCCCCCGGCGCAATATTCTAATTAAAAAGGGTGTACCCCTCGCAAACCAGCTTCATGTAGGTTAATGGTACCTACCCTCACTGACCAGACTCTCTGCCCCAGGTAACCGATGGCGCCATGCCAGCCAACAGCCTGAATGGGACCGGCTTTAGACCCTTTGACATGGTCATCCCGTTCGCCTTTAGGAAAGGGGAAATCACAGGTGAGACGGCTTCCTCGGTGCCTAGCCTCCGCCTGGGCAGGCCCCTGCCGACAGTCACTCGTCTTTGGCAGTGTGTTTCTGTTGTGCTGTTTACCAGCTTGTACACCGCGTTGGACAAAAACATGAAAGGTGACTGTCATTGCTGACACGCCACTGCGCACAGTGCGCAACAACTAAATGTGTCCCCATGTGACATTGAGATGCAGCAGGGGGCAGCTACTCGAGCGCCGGGGGAGCAGTGCTTGGGGACGGTACCTTGCTCAGGGTACCTCAGCGGTACTTGCGGGTTGGGGCCTCAAACCGGCGATCTTTCGATTACATGGTTGTATCCCTAACCATTGTACCACCTGCCTGCCCCAGAAGTAAAGTAGGGTTTCAGGTTGAACTTCTAGACCTCTGTGATTTTTTTTCCCCCATTTGTTGGAAAGTGGAACCCTGACTATATATGGGGTAAATAATTAGAAAGTCTGATGTCTTACTACACTACAACAGTAGATAACTGGTCCAACAGTTGCTCTCTTGAGCTTCCATGCAGAAGACCTACCCTCAGACCTGCCTTGAGATTCTAATGTGTCTGTCTTTCCTGCCCAGGTGAGGTCTACATGCCTTCAGGCAAGACTGCCCAGCCTGAGATAATAGACAACAAGGATGGGACGGTCACGGTGAAGTTCGCCCCCTCGGAGCCGGGCCTGCATGAGATGCACATCAAGTATAACAGCAGTCACATCCCAGGTCCGTCTCTGCTGCCGTACCACGCCCGGAGGCCTGAGCCGGTCCGATGAACGAAGCCTTTGTGTGACTGCGACCTCCCGCCTTTATGAACCCCTAAGGCTTGGGATCGTGTTTGTTCTGTAGAATATGGGAGTGGCCGGGGGTGTGAATTCGTTGATGTTGCCCAGATGAATAATCCACCTTCAAGAGGGTTTAGGCCCAAACAGGAATCCATTCTGATTTTGATTTATGTGATGTGAGGAAAGAGCCTTGCTATGACATCAGGCTGGGGATTATGTTTGTGTCTCAAGTCTCAGCTTGTTTGAAGTCGGACGCAGTGTTACAGTAGTTTTCTATTTTTTTGTTTATTTAGTTTAGTTTCTTTAGGTTTTATTTTTTATACTATTTTAAATTTTTATTTGAAATCCAGTTAGTCTCGGGTAGCTTCCAGTGTGGTTTTATTCATTTTTCAATTTCTCAAGCTATATTTCTGTTTAGTTTGTTTTTTCAGGCTAGCCCTGTGCCCGCTACGTGCTTCCAATGATGTGCACTGCTCGGGCCCTTCGCCCCTGTCAGTCCAGTCACTCAGATTATTCTGGAATTTACAATTTACATTAAGTTCTCTGGCATGTAAACAGAAGGTTGTTGTTGTGGAGATTTGTATCTCTGTTGCTTACATCATCTTTCACTGCTGTGTTTCGAAATTGACGTTCAATAGGGAAATTTAATTGCAAAGGCCAGTCCGTCCATAAGAAAGGCCTATCTGTAATTGGTAGGGTATTAAGTATAACAACATTCATCAAGAGTTTCATCACCCTCTTTACTTGAAGGTTTGCTCCCACAGGTCTGTACTTGCTTAGCTGATGTGAAGTGATTAAGTAAAAAAGAAGAATGAGCCTGATTCTTACTCTGTTCTTTCACATGCAGACATTCTGTTATGTCAATTGACTGCTTGAGGGCAAAGGACATGTGGCGATTTCCCGGAACGCGAGCCGGCGTGAACCGGTGTCCTCATTTTGCCCGTTTTGTGAGATCGCTGAGTTTCTCACTGTCCACCTTCCTTATTTACAGAGAGCCCCCTACGCTTCTACGTCAACAGCGTCAACAGCCCCAACGTCACCGCCTACGGACCAGGTCTGGTGTACGGCACTGCCAACAAGTTCGCCAGCTTCACCATCTTCACCGATGACGCTGGAGAAGGTGAGTCTGATTCCGAATTCTGTGTGCCGATGCAATTGTCAGTCATCCCAAAACATGGCAAATCCATGCCCCCCCTCTCCTCTTGCATACTTTCTATGGCAGGTGGCTTGGACCTGGCGATCGAGGGGCCCTCTAAGGCGGAAATCACTTGCACTGATAACAAAGATGGCACCTGCACGGTGGCCTACCTACCTACGTTGCCTGGGGACTACAACATCCTGGTGCGCTACAACGACAAGCACATCTCGGGCAGCCCCTTCACCGCCCGTATCACTGGTAAGCCCCGTGGTCCTAGGCACTCACCTAGCTAGGGTCAGTGATGGATGAGCTCCAATCACACTGGGGTTCAACGTCGGCCTTTGGCCTTTGCTTAACTAAGGACGTGATCAAATGGCCACGGAATAAGGCCGTGTCGATTCACTCCTCTGCAGAGGATAACAGGAGGAGGTCGCAGGTGAAGCTGGGCTCTGCAGCGGACTTCTCCCTGGACATCACGGAGGCGGATCTGAGCCTACTCACAGCCAACATCAAGGCGCCGTCGGGCCGAGACGAGCCCTGCCTGCTCAAGAAACAGTCCAACAATCACATTGGTGAGAGCGGCTTGTCCCCAGAAGGACACTTTGTCAGTGACAGCATGATAACCAGTACATTAAAAAGCCATATGTGCTCTTTCATCCGGCATCTGCTAATGATAAACTCCGTTACAGAGAGACATCAACTCATGTTCTTTTTTTGGCCTGTTCCATGCGTTACGATTGGCCGTTTGTTTTTAGGTTGTAAATTTAGTCGTTTGTGCCTATTTTATTTCAATAAGTGTTACGTTTCTGGTGCAGTGATGGAATGCTTATAAAAAATTGAGTGGAATTATAAGGGTTTTGCCCCCACCCCCCACAGGCATTTCCTTTATCCCAAGAGAGGTGGGAGAGCATCTGGTCAGTATCAAGAAGAATGGCCATCATGTGGCCAACAGCCCCGTCACCATCATGGTGGTCCAGTCCGAGATCGGCGATGCCGGCAAGGTGAAGGTGTTCGGCAAGGGCCTGGTCGAGGGCCGAACCTTTGAGATGGCCGACTTTGTCGTGGACACGCGGGAGGCGGGTGAGTGTGGTTAAGATGGGAGTTTGGTGGGTCAGGGTTCCAGTACTGTGATTTGGTGCCGTTTCACAGAATAATGGCTCCATGCTTCCAGTGGATTTGGGAGGGTGGTTAAATACCCAGTAATGCAATTTGCTCACAATGACTTCTTAGGATCTGTGCCACATTTACATCTGTCCCCCAGCCGTGCCCCCGCCTTTTGGGCACAGTCTCTGGCTAAATGTGTTCACTTAGTGGTTACACGCTCCCAGACACCCGGAGTGCGTGGCGCTTTTATGGATAGTTGTGTTTTCATGCTTTCAAATTCAACATGGGCCGGAGTCCAGCAGGACTGTGAAATGTCAGTCTAGGTGTAATAGAAGTCAGACATAATCAAGTGCATTTCTTTAATTACTCTGAATTCATTGCAATTTTGGTAATTAGCATATTAGCAGAGATTTTTACATGATATTTAGCCTTCGTTTTGGCTTGTACCCATGCTTCCTTCATAAATGGGACTTCTCTGGGGTTGTCTCAGGGTATGGAGGCCTCGCTCTGGCCATTGAGGGTCCCAGTAAGGTGGACATCCAAACTGAAGACCTGGAGGATGGCACCTGTGGGGTGTCCTACTGTCCCACGGAGCCTGGCGCTTACCTGGTGTCCATCCGATTTGCGGAGGAACATGTACCTGGTGAGAAGGCTTCGTTGCTCCTTTCTGTTCCGTCTAAGAGGCTACTTGGCAATTGTTGACGTCTTTCCTATTGAGCTACTTTTAACTAAACAGCAGCCTTTAAGTCGTCTTTAATCGATTACCGTTGATTCGTGTTTGCGTAACGCCTGAACGGTCTGTTCCCTTTCTGTTATTTCTGTGGCTTTTCACACTAATCACCAGTACCAGGTCGAGTGGGGCGGCCATATTGATTTTAGCGAACTCAGCTCATAGCTGTGCTTCATTTCGGCAGGGAGCCCCTTCACTGTGAACGTGACGGGAGAGGGACGTATCCGCGAGAGCATCAGCCGGCGACAGCGGGCCGCCTCCATCGCCACCGTAGGCAGCGTCTGCGACCTCAATCTCAAGATCCCAGGTAAGGGGGTCTGTTCCTTCTAACATGAATCACGGTGGAAACCAGGTTCCCTCATTTAGTCTTCATTCCAGTTTCGATTCTGGTTATTATTGTAATGATCAGAAACCACAACACTCCGACTGGGGTACACTGTGCCTTAAAATGGACCACAGTGAGGTCTGGACATTCCTGTATTTGACTTTGCTTGGTGGGGACTGCTCTGATTTCATTGGAGCAGAGACCCACAAAGAGGCGGGTCTTTTGTGGTAGTTGCCATCCTATTGAATGTCCACCAAACTGTCCCTTTAGCTGCATTAAAGGCTGGGAAGGTGCCATCATTAACAAATAGCCAGGTGTGATCTTCCACTCTGCTTCTTCTTTCACAGCTTCCTTCCTCCTTTGCTGTTATTGTCCCAGATCTGTCTGCTGTCCTCCCTGTTCCTGCCCTCTTTCTTCATCTCTCCTCTCTCCTGTCCTCTCCTCCCCGTGTCTGCCCCCCCCCCTCCCCCTAGTGACATGGTTTCTCCTGGCCCTCTCCCGGGAGATTCTGTCTCGCGTGGTCTATCGCTCCTGCTGCTCCCTGCGGCGCCGGGGTGGGGGGGCAGGCGAAAGGGATGCGCCCGACCAGGCGCCCATGCGTGCCGAGGGGACATGGATCGGTGCCGCTCCCCTGGCGCGGCCCTCTGGGCTGGAGGGTGCGTTATAAGCACTGGGCATGTGGACAATGAGGTTGGCAGAACGCGCTCCTCTTTGATTTGTCTGTGTGTGTGTTTTTGTTTTTATTTAAAAAGCATGGTTTTGTGTGCGTGAGGCCATGCTAGTACAATGTCTGTTCTGTATATTCATTTTTATCCATATTTTGAATGATTATAGCACTGACTGGTGTAATTAAGAAACAGGGTCTAAATTTGAATTTAATGATATATTGATGGGTGCCATCACATTTCTGCTGTTTTAGTTGCTAGGCAACCTTGGCTTGTTTGCTGAGCTGCCCCTTGCTGGCCGGGCCCCTGCCCTGCCCAGTGCTGACAGCCCGGCTCTCCATCTCTCTCCGTCTCTGCCAGAGATCGACGTCCATGACGTGTCCGCTCAGGTCACCAGCCCGTCCGGCAGCACCGAGCCTGCCGACATCGTCGCCGTGGGCAACAACACCTACTGCGTGCGCTTTGTGCCGCACGAGATGGGCGTTCACACCGTCGTGGTGAAGTACAGGGGCCAGCACGTGCCCGGAAGCCCCTTCCAGTTCACGGTCGGGCCTCTAGGCGAGGGGGGGGCCGGGAAGGTGCGGGCAGGTGGGCCCGGGCTGGAGAAGGCCGAAGCCGGAGTGCCAGGTACAGTCAGGGGCGTTGGGTAAAGCAAGCAGAGTCCCCACTGTCCTTCTAACTTCGAGTCATCTGTCTGAACCTGACAGCTGTTCTGTTCCCCTGCAGCCGAGTTCAACATCTGGACGAGGGAGGCTGGGGCCGGGGGCCTGTCGATCGCTGTGGAGGGGCCCAGTCGAGCGGAGATCTCCTTTGAGGACCGCAAGGATGGGTCTTGTGGCGTCTCCTACATTGTGCAGGAGCCTGGTATGCAATAAATCAGTCAATGAAGTCATTCAGCCAGTCAGGCAAAGGTTATCTGTCACATGCACAGATATACTCAGTCCAAAGTGCAGTGAAACATTAGGCTGCTGACTGAAAAACAAGGGACACAAATATAAAGAGACAAACATTGAACAATAACCATAAATTTCCATAAATAATGTGCAATATGTCATGCATTTTGTTGAATAGGCTGCTGGAATATTGGAGGGCTCTAATGTCACTGCATTTTGTTGAATAGGCTGCTGGAATATTGGAGGGCTCTGTCACTGCATTTTGAGTTATTTTTAAGAGAGAAAGTTGCTTTGAAAATGCTGTTTGTTTTAGTCTGTTTCCACTGAGAATTGCATGAAGGAATTCAGGTTCTGAATATCAGAATATCGCTCCAGGGTACAGCAGCAGAGCTGCTCCCGGGACGTGTACCAGCATTCCTGAGATACTAGTTACCTGCAGCCTGACGTCCTCAAACACTCTGTTTATGTGGCTGTGTGTCACTGCATCTTCCAGGTGACTACGAAGTGTCGATCAAGTTCAATGACGAGCACATCCCCGAGAGCCCCTTCCTGGTTCCCGCCTCGGCCCCCTTGGATGACGCCCGCCGCCTGACTGTTACCAGCCTTCAGGTGAGGCACGAGGAAACATCTCCACACCGGGCGTGTCTGCCGCTCGCCAGGGGCGGGGCCTCCAGTGGCGGCCACCAAAGCCAGAGGTGTCCCCTTCTAGCCGCATTTGGCGGTGCCGCCGGGAGGTGATGGATTTCACTGTATTTTTTCTGTGATTTGGACACACCTGCTTTTTATCTGGGATTTTATTAAAATCCCTGCAGCTAAAATTTTTTTGTTTTTCGTTTTCTCCGCGCTTGCAAATTCCCACATCTCCTCCCCCGGGCCTGTGGGGGTGCCGCTACTGAGTCAGCCCCGCATCGCAGAGCTGGCAGACACCCCTCGGCTTGTGTGCTACTCTGGGTGTTTCCCTTGTGTTTCATTTAAAGGCCTGTAACAGGAGCGACGTTTCCAGCCCGTCCTTCGCTCCGCTACTGCGGAGAGAGGCAGACACTGTCTCCAACACGCCCTCCAAAGCCCCTCCTGTACAGCACTCGTCTGTCTGGGTTTTGTAGTTCAGCCTAGCAAATCTTGTAGTCCCCTCGCCCTACTTCCCGACCTTGAGAGTTTGGAGAGCAGTGCGTCTGCCCCTCTCGGCTTTAGTTGGTTGAAGGTGGGCTCAGGTAAAGTTAATTTTCTTGGTAATAGGTAATAGATTCTGCTCCTTAGGAGATCAGTTGAAGCTTCGTAGGGTAGAACTTAATAGGTCTACAAGACCATAGCTTGGTTTCATATTTGTGTCTGGGGGGGGCGTGAGTGATAGGGTTGGGGGGAGGAGGTGCCTAACTGTCCTCTGTCGACCCGTTCCCAGGAGTCGGGCCTCAAGGTGAACCAGCCGGTATCTTTTGCGGTGCGTCTGAATGGGGCGCAGGGGCGCATCAGCGCCAGGGTACGCAGTCCCTCTGGGGCACTGGAGGACTGCATGGTGTCTGAGCTGGAGCAAGGTAAGGCTCCACCCATGCGGGTCTCCACGCCTTCCTGCCCGCGTTTCCCAGGTTGTGGGATCGGCGTGCCTACGCTCTTTTCCGCCATTATTCAACGCTCCGTAAAGCCTGAACATTCCTGTATGTGAATTTGTGCTGTGATTTCATTGGATCAGAGACTCATGAAGAGGCGGGTCTGCTGGCAGCCACCATACTCTTGGTTTGCGTAGCCAGCAGTCCTGTGTCCGCCAAGTTGTCCCTTTAACTACTTTGGAGTCTAAAGGCAGAACATTTTAGCTACTTGTGTCATTAGCTTTAAACGGCGAGGTGTGGTCTTAGACTCTATTTTGTTACTTCTTTTCTCTGCGTAACATCTGGTCAATCCCCATCCACCCACTCAACCTTCTCCAGACAAATATGCCATCCGCTTCATCCCACGTGAGAATGGCGTACACCTCATCGATGTCAAGTTCAACGGCGCCCACATCCCAGGCAGCCCCTTCCAGGTGCGCGTGGGCGAGCCAGGACAGGCGGGGGACGCGGGACTCGTCACTGCCTACGGCCCCGGCCTGGAGAGGGGGACCACGGGTAACTTTCCTGAAGCTCGGCCGACTAGCAGAACCTCATTGGGACAAACTGATGATCCAAGGACCTGTACTCCAGGGCCGGTTTGTTGTGTCTGGTGCCCCACTGTCAGTTTGTCACCAACAGGGGGCACCCAAATCTCAGGGGGACCCATGCAGAGTGCATGGTTTGAGTGGTGGTTAACACTGTGACTGCTTGTGCAATTGATTGATCTCTATCTATCTCTATATCTCTATCTGTCTCTCTTGCTATCTATCTAGTATAGCATAGTGTGATGACTGCATGCCCACTGCTAACGTTCATGAACGCCATCTGTCCACTGCAGGTACCCAGTCAGAGTTCACCATCAACAACACCAGAGCCGGCCCCGGGTCCCTGACCGTCACCATTGAGGGCCCCTCCAAGGTCAAGATGGAGTGCCAGGAGTGCCCTGAGGGCTACAGGGTGCAGTACACCCCACTGGCCCCGGGCAACTACCTGATCAGCATTAAATACGGGGGGCCCAACCACATCGCAGGGAGCCCCTTTAAAGCCAAAGTCACAGGTGCCTATTACATTGCGATTGCAGCTGCTGACCCCGTGACTGTGTGGGGCTCAGCCGGTTAGGATACTGTGCCTGTTATCGGAAGGTTGCTGGTTCAAATCCTGGGGTCAGAGGGGCAGAGTGATTTCACAGCTGGGCCTGTGAGTAAGACCCTTAACCCCAGGGTATTCTTAGTTGTGCACTACTTTGGGTAAAAGCTTCTGCCAAGTAAGTGAATGCAAATGAAAATGTTAAAGGAAGCTACAGTGCTGTGCAAAAGTCTTAGGCAGCCAAAGGAAATTATGTTTAAGTGAGCTTCATGTTGGTGTGAAACCATGATAGTATGCCAATCAAAGTGTCAGCTTATCCATTTCAAAGCAGGCCTGCCATGTGTTTTTTGACTATTACTATTGCACTTGGTTTGGCTAATCAATACCTTTTTGTCTTTTTAAAAATAATGTGATGGGTTGATTTAATTAATTCAGTCGGTGGTGAAATGTAACAAATACATGGAATGAATGAAGTTTGGGAACTGAAGGGGTGTTCATCTAGGCATCCAACTAGATGTCAGTGACTTTTGGGAAAACAAGAGAAATTCCTATTAGTTTTTGTGTTACTTTTAATTTGCATATGTTCTAATGATAAATTGGGTTGTTGGTTTGAAAAAAAGTAATAAAGAAAAGAAAAATAGCTTTAAACATTTCTTTTAACCATAGAAGACTTTTGCACAGTACCGTATATATCTGTATATAACGGTTGTCTACGTTTTTTGGATCAGGCAGTCTGCCAAGCATAATCTTGGTTCAAAACTTAATTTTAATTCCTTCATTTAAACAAGAAGTTTTAGGAAATTAGTACAGGAAGCTAATTTGCATATGCTCAGGGCTGCTTGTCTGGGTTGGGACCCAGTGCGAGTTTCAGTCTCTGACCACCAGCCTTCCTCTTGCAGGGTCCCGCCTGGTGAACGTGACCAACGCCAGTGAGATGTCCACGCTGCTGGTGGAGCCGGTGAGCAAGGTGGCCACCCCCTTCGTCCCGTCCCCCTTCTCCGACGCCAGCAAGGTGTTCAGCAAAGGGCCAGGCCTGAGCAAGGCCTTCATAGGCCAGAAGAGTAGCTTCTCCGTGGACTGCAGCAAAGCCGGTGAGCTGCTTTGGATGCACAAACCACTTGGTTTCCCTACACAATTACTGTGTGCTCAAAGCACAAGGTATTATCAGTTAAGCAGCCGGATTTAGCTGGAGTATGTTGCTGGTTCAGGGATTTCCGAGATTCTTGCCTTGACAATGCATCTGCATTGACGACACACAGCTGTATAAATATGCTGTTTGCAACTATATACCGTGTGAGTCACCTTTGCATAAAAACAAAAAAAAAAATCCGCTAGGCAAAGGACGGGAACAAACCTGAGCGCATTCTCCAAGGCGAGAACCGTCCTCTGGAAGCTTGAATGCGCCGTCCTATTTAGCTTAGCTGCATTGCCCCTGTGTGAGCAGCTCTGTTCTCCTTCCACACTGCAGGCAGGAACATGCTTCTGGTGGGTGTGCACGGCCCCAGCACTCCCTGCGAGGAAGTGTCCGTCAGGCACATGGGGAGCCAGCAGTACACCGTCAACTACGTGGTCAAGGAGAAGGGTAGCTACGTGCTGGCAGTCAAGTGGGGCGAAGAGCATATCCCCGGCTCGCCTTTCCACATCACTGTGCCGTAGAGGAGCCCCCATCGGACCACAGATCCGGGGGGGTGGCAAACCTGTATTTTCTCTGGTTTTTGATTTTTAAAAATCCCTGTATGGAGAAAAAAATGCACTGGACTGTAATGTTCATGTGTGAAGTTAATTGACACCAGTACATGCACAACATTTGTCCCCTTTTTGCCCTATTTTTGGCTTACGTCAAGCCTTAGAGTGTAAATTGGCATTGGTCCCTTTCTCAAGGACGTTAGATACCAAGAGTAACGTGACGATATGCGTGTTAGGGAAAATTTGTATTACTACTGATGAATGTCTGACTTGAGTTTCAAGGGCCATTCCATCCAATCACATACACTGCTCAGGCCCTGAAAGGACTTCGTTACTTTGCCGGTGTTACATATGTTATACACCTACTGCATGAACTTACATTGTACATTGTAAGTTTACACTGTATTAAATAAGAATGGCGCTTCTTCCCAAAGGAAGGCTAACATGGGTCTTGGCTACAGAATGTCTCCTTTTGGTGAACCTTGCTCTTCTGATCACAATGCTCTGTGCCATCTACAAGATCCCGGAGGGTGTAGCTACTCGATGCCCCTGTAGCTTGTAAAGGCGATAATGTTTGATATCATCCAAAAAAAAAAAAAGGCTACATGAGCCACAGGTTAATCACTTTGTGTTGTGAGGATGTATGACTGTGAACTGCCCATCGCCATTAAATGATGGGTTCATGAGTAGCAAAGATCAGCAGGTTGATCCCTGACTTTTGCGGCTTCCAAGCAGTGCCTTTAGCCCACCTGTGTGGTCATGTCTCTTTCTACCAGTCGCGTGATTCTCATTGAGTAGGCCTTCTAGCTACATCCTCCCAATTTAAACAGTATACAGAATCAGATTAGGTCAAATATTCTGGGACCTTATAGGAGGGGTAAAATCAGATTAACACTAACCAGGGGACATTTTGATTTACACCGTCTCCTCCATTTTAACTGTTTATTTTAACTTTGCATTAAATACTCTTACGGATTCTCTCATTGTGGGCTTACGGAAAACGCCTCTCCAGATTCATCTTCTGTGGTAGCTTGGTGGAAATGTGTATGAATGCTCACGATGCTCCTGCTTCATTAATCAGACTAGTTTTGATACACATTTGACTGGAAATATTTTGTACAAGTTTGTTTTAAAGGACGGTAAAGGTGTTATTTACATTAGCCTCGTGTGCCTTACTGTGAAAAGCCTGGAAATTATGTACATTTTGGAAATCAAAGCAATAAACTGGAATGAAATTGTTAAACTTTACTGGCGTGTGGCGTTGCCTGGGGGGAGGTCCTGGGGAGAGGTCCCGGAGCGGCCTTTGTACTGGATGGGCTTTCCTCAGCCAAGGGGGGCGCTGACCTTTCACACAAGTATTGGGTTTCCATAGCAATGGGGCAGAATCCGCAGAGAATGGCTGCGTTTTTACCAGAGTACAAGTAAAAGGCTTTCATGCAGAGGGGGACAGGTCCCCTCTCGGGTCGTCCCGTTTCCCCGACACGCCCCCATTCCCTACTTTTGGGAACGGGTGGTTCTCCCGTGTCCTCATTCCTATGCTTCTATGTCCTCCATGAAGAGGGTGAAAATAAAGCATGCTGCATGTGCTGGGAGGCAATGAGCTGTCCTGAGGCCTGACTGCCGTCCCTTTCCCTGTAGAGTGGTTCTGTTTTGCCTTGGCGTGTCAATATTTTCAGAAGTCCTATTTGCATGACTTCTAGGTGCAGTTATATTAACAGCTGACTCATCCTCCATTCAACCAGAATATGCAGATGGGGACGTCGGACAGCACTGCCGCCGTGTGGATAAGTAATGACCTCAGAGAATAAGATCTGGTACTTTTTTTGTTTTGTAACCTGACAAAGGTCAGGTCAGGTCAAGTTTGGGAGCATGCACTGGTGCAGCACGTTACCGCGCCCACCGTGTGACGAAACACCGCCGACTGGCAACCCCCCTGTGCCAACATATGGTCCAGTCCCATCCGCCAGAAAGTGACTTGCAAAGGGACCTAGAAGAGACTTAAATGTCTTATTTTAACTATATTAAGTATAAATTTTAAACTTGCTTTTGCATGTGAACATTCAAATTATTCCCACTAGCCATAGATGAAATGTGAGTTTTTTATTTTTTTATTAAAGGCGGATTATAATGATTATGAGCTGAAGTCGTCTGACCTGTAGGAGTAGCTGACTGGGCTGCACTGGCCTGCTAGCAACCTACACCTCTGCTTGTCGTTTTGGGCTCTGGTCATTTG
>JAODKM010000118.1:7339842-7372343 GCA_026780845.1 Petrocephalus sullivani | reverse complement strand
GTTGTTTTGTGGGTGCCACCTCATCCATTGGGTCTTCCCCCCCATGGTTCCGCGCCCCCCCCCCCCCGCATCCTGGAGAGCTGTGGTTGGACAGTGATTACATTTCGCGGCGGCACGATCCCAGCATGTACTTTTCAGAAATGAAAATGAGCCGATTGTTTTCCCTTCTATGTCGAAGTCGTGTTCGCGTTTCAAGGTGGCAGGAGTTCCACTTCACATGCCTGAGCATGCCTGGTGAAATTAACTAGCAGGCTAGCAAGTTAATTCACAAGTACTAGAGCGCAGCACTACTGTTTGCTAATTGCTCAATTTTTCCGTCCTATAATGACACTCAGTCAGCAGTATCTCATAGCATATCTTCCTACATACTTTGCCTTGAAGCAATTGGCACCAAAGCAGCTTCTTTCTTTGGATTACTGCCCTATGGGGAAACCGAAGCCGAGGACAGTGATAGCCTATGAAGACTGAGGAAGGTATCTTTGTACTAAACAGCTGGATTCATGCGGCTCGTATTGTGGAGAAATAGCAGCATGTGAGCAAACAAAGCAGCAAAGGCAGCTTATCTGCAGCAGATGTGGGCCTCAGGTGTGCGCTGGAAAAAGCCCTCAGGCTGAGAGGACCGGAGCACATGAAGCTGGCACATTCTCACAGCTATCCATCCAGGCCGAGGCTCTTGGAGATTCAGCATCTGTGTTTATTAATTCACATAAATAATTCCTTTAGAGTTCTGTGTAAACATCTTTCTAAATCAGATTGATCCACGTTAATGTTTCCGTATTAGTATTAGTGGTATTGTTTATTGTGTTATGGGTTTTTATACCATTTTAATACTCTAAAGTTATACAGAATGAAAGCCCTTTGTTTTGCTCAAAGGCAGCACCAGTTTCCCAAGTAGAGCTTCTAAAGCTTTTCGTTAAAGAAGAAAGCCTCTGTTACGATTCAGATGTTTTTTACTGCACCTGATCCCCATGACATTTTGAGATTCTTCCCAAAAGGCATGATGGATGGATCCAGCTAGCTTTATTTTCAAACCCTCATTGTCAGGATGATGCCTCGTTACATTCATCAAAGGAGGGGTTGTGGTGTAACAGCACAGACATAATGAGGCTGTTCCAGGGCGCAGGGCAATTGAGGATCTTTGGCCCCTCGTAATATGCTATTAGTTACCCTATCTTTTTGATTGGGTTCAACAGGGACACAGATATGACCCCTTGTATTACTGGATTCAATACAGCAAATTGTTAGATTATTCTGGGTTGTTGTAAGATAGCTATTTTGGTGCTGGTTTTGATTCTTTCATAATATTAACCCTAACTGCCCCCCCCCCCCCCATCAGTTTGTGGAGACCCTCCGACTCAACAAGAAGCCGCTTCACCTGGTGGGTACATCCATGGGGGGCAACGTGGCTGGAGTGTACGCTGCCCGCTACCCTTCGGACATCTGCGGGCTCACACTGATCTGCCCTGCTGGTCAGTATGGCTTCCACTGACCTTGAGGGAACAGACGATGCTCATGGCTACATTTTGGTTTCCCTGCCTGTATCTGCATAGTGCTTACCTAGCATGAAAGGCTTACCTAGCAAGAAAGGTACCAAGCAGAGAGCAATTGATCAGCCATCCATCTTCTGTAACTGCCTGTCCTAGTCAGGGTCATGGGACCCGGAGCCTATCCTGGGGGCCACCCAGGATGGGGCACCAACCCACACATCAGTCACCCACACAGGCACACTTACAGGCAACTTGGTAGCTCCGCTTAACCTCAGCATGTTTTTGGGCTGTGGGGGGATACCGGAGTACCCTGAGGAAACTCCATGATGACACGGGGAGAACATGCAAACTCCACACACATGGAACCCGGGTAGAGACTCAAACCCTGCTCAGATACAGTGCTAACCACTGCGCCATCAACTCATCACATGCTTGAAAATGATATTATGAAAAGCATTATAATACCTAAAAACAAAGCAGCTTTTCGGCTATATATCAGTATAGTTCAAGAGTGCAAATGATGTAACATCACATGACGTGCACATTTATTAGGATACAAGAATGTGTTTGGTGAGAAAATCTTCACAAGTAACGCTAATTTGCCCATGATTTTGTTTAGATGCACAGAGAACCACAATTTCTTGATCTAATACTGGTGATATGTGATAAACAGTCACTGCCATTTTACTAAAATTAGCAGTTAGAATATTTATTTTTAATTACTTTATCAGTAATAATTAATGATAATTTATTAATGGTGGCTTAGATCTCCAGCTCGCATGGGTTTCTCAAGTTTGACCCGCCTTAAAGAAAAGGATCCTTAATTTTATGCGATTAAATAATTTTCTAATAATTTTCTATCCGGGATGTTCCTCAACCTAATGCCTTATGCTGTCTGGGATAGACAACATCGATTATCCAGATTAACCAGCAGTTAGAAGATGGGTGAATGGATGGATGGATGGATGGATGGGTGAATGGATGGATGGATGGAATGCTGAAATGTGACTTATCTCCCTCCACTTAACCTATAGGTTTCCCGCCCTTCTCTCCGTAATTACAGGCCTGAAATACCCCAGCGAGAGCCAGTTCATCCAGCGCCTGCGGGACCTGGAGCAGAGCGAGAGCATCCACAGCATCCCGCTCATCCCGTCCACGCCCGCGCAGATGGAGGAGATGCTGAAACTCTGCTCGTACGTCCGCTTCAAAATCCCCCAGCAGGTAAAGAACGTTCTTCTGGTTTGATCTGCACTTGACCGCCCTCTGCGAAAGAAGCCATCAATGTCTAATTCGCATCACGCAGCATGATGTCCTTCTGTCTTCTTTCTCTGCACTAGATCCTTCAGGGATTGGTTGATGTACGCATTCCTCACAACGATTTCTACCGAGAAGGTAACTCACTGAATAAATAATCGACAAAATAATCTTTTGTTTTCTGAGGGAAACATTTTGCAAAAATATACAGGTGCAAATGTTACAAAAGACTTGTTAGTTTGCCATTTTTAATTACTGCATGTTTTGTGCTTCCTCAAACATTAATCTCTCTATTCAAAACATTGATGTTTTTATGTCATCTCTTGCCTCTGCAGTGTTCATGGAGATTGTAGGAGAGAAGTCGAGACACTCTTTGTACGAGAACATGCATTTGATTACAGCCCCAGTACAAGTCATTTGGGGAAAGCAAGATCAGGTAGAAAAATGTTTCTTTAAAAATATAAAAATTATTCTGATAGTGATAAGGTTTGTTCATTTCCGGTTGGCGCTTTGCAGATAAATACAGGTCAACTCTCGTTAATAAATCAATTGTTAGAGCTTTATCTTAATAGACTTCTAGAGTTCACATACTCCATCTTGGGATTTGAGCTGATGACCTTGTGGGTGGGTTTGGTCCTTCCATTAGGTTGTAGATGTCTCTGGGGCGTCAGTGCTGGCAGAAGCCCTGCCTGGATGCCAGGTGGATCTCCTGGACAACTGTGGCCACACCGTCGTCATGGAGAGACCACGCAAGTCGGCCAAGCTCCTAATGGACTTTATCATTGCCCAGCAGAACGCAAGCAATTCGAGTTGCAAAAAGCTTTCATGAAGCAGCAGTGGCGAGAATTATTTTGAATAGATTAAAAGTGTTTAAATAATATATATTAGATTTCTGATCAAATCAGTTCTCAGGGAATTACCCCATATGCCTGATGTCTCATTATCTGCATTTGTATTGAGATGGCCATGCAATATATTGTATCCACGTGTAGTGGATCATTTTAAATGAGACGTCGAATATTTAAAACATGAACTTTCTTTAATTGTTTAGTTGTTTTACCATGGTGCTCCTGATAATGCTCCTCTTAAGCCTGATCATTTATTTTATTTGTGCCTTTGTTGCTGTTCATGATTTTTAGTGAGTGATGTTCCTTACAAGCAACACTAGTATAGGTACAGTAGTCCACTTTCAGATGATACAGTTTAAGCAAGGATCCTGCATCTCAGAGTGGCTGTAATGTAAAGCTCTTCAATCAAAGTTCTTTCATTTAAAAACTGAAAAATACGCTCTGTACTTCATCAGAAATTGTCAGTTGGCTATAGCACAATCCTTCATCTGCTCAATAACATCATTGTCTCAAGTAGACTTTAGGAGATAATCTCCTAGGTTAAGACTAGATAGAAATACATTTACCCCTACAAACTATAATGTCCTACCTGTCCGTCTGACCCTCCTGTCTCCTGCCTGGCGTGACCCTGATGAGTCACGCCTGTTGCTTGCTGTCATTCATTAGTCTTTGTATTTAAGGATCTGTTTGGCTTGTCAGCCTCAGTCTGGTCATTGACATCTACCTCCCTGTGGCCCCAGTTAAACTCCCTTTTTTCTTCACCAAACGCCTGCCGTTGAGTCCTTCATCTCGCACAGTGTGACGCAAACTATTTCACCTAAATTATATGCTATGTGCAAGAAATACTGTACCTGGATGTGAAATCAGTAACTACTTATCTAGAATTACTTGATCTTAAAGATTTTAAAATTGTGATCAAGGGTCTCAATGTTTAATGATCAGGATGTTGTAATAAACATTAAATTCAGCAGTTTTAATTTGGAATATTCAGACTTTTAATTTAAAAAATAGAGAAGACTTTAAAAGAAAGGTTCTGAACACTAACGGGAGGACCTGCAAATTTCAAAACTATTGGATAAATACATAATTTTCCGGATATATTTTGACAGGCATTACTGGCACATAAAACATTAAATTTAATATGTAAAGAAGGAAAAACTATGATTCTTGGCCTTGTTTAATCTTACATACATAGACTAGTTACCTTGCTAAGTATTTTTGTTTGTTTCAGAGACAGTTTGAGAACTAAGGAATCGTTTTTTAGAAATTAATGCTGCAAGTAAATGTGGTATTTTGCAATTCAGGTGTAGTGTAATATGTTTTCTAGCAATTCCTGTACATGATAGATTACCAATTTCTTATAAATCATTAGATTTGAGAACTGTACACACGATTGCTCTTTGGGCTTACTGCAGTATACAAAAAGTATTGCTAAGAATAAAAAAGAATAAAAAAACACACAACACTTCAGGGTGTTTAAAGCTTAAGGCCATTTACTGGCCATAAGTATACAAAGGCAAGGGTAAATAAGCACGACTGCAACATGGGGCTTGTAACTCTTACTCTATAAAGTGTCACGGACAATAGATCCAGATTTATACTTAATTTAAATTTGAATAAGTTAACGACAGTGTCCATGGCTGAACCATTTGCTCACCTCCAATGAACTGTTTCAGTAGGTAAAACGTTAATCATATAACTATGCGTGATGAGTAAAACTCCAGCTTTACAGCTAAACGCAAAAAGTCAGTGGAGAGCAATGCAGGAAGTGGGAGGCAAGGCAGGCAAATACACTACAATTATAAACATTATGGACAGTCACTGTGCAAAAATATGTGCTCTGAGCATCCTGTGCTGGGCGTACCCCTGCCTCATGCCACATGTTTCCAGGGATAGACTGCAGACTCACCGCTGCCCTCTACTGGATAGATGGTGGCATCATGGATGGACTATCATAGACTCCTTAGCTAAGGTTCACATTAGTGTCCTAAAGAACCATGCGACCCTCCCCACACTTAAGTGTATTTTAATATATTGCAAAGTGAAGTGATTAATTAATTAACCACAGCAACAAAATGTGTCCTGCGCATGTAACACATATGTGACATAGCAGCAGGGAGCTAATTCCGTGTCCAGGGAGCAGTATCTTGCAGGTTGGAGAACTTAACCAGCAACCTTAGGATCACAAGTGTAAATAGGGTTGCCACATTTCATGCTGAAAAATAAAGGACGCCTACCATAGTGGGACCACAACCACTATGTGCAAAGTGACGAACGCGTGGTGGTAAATCAAAGCTATTATGATTCATACTTAATATCTGAAGTACTCAATGGGCATAAAAATAAACAATGAAAAATGATATACATTGTTAAGTCATCCACAATTTATTAACTATAAATAAGACAAATGAATCTAACCAATCCATCGGTATTTTCATATTAAATGTGGACGTGGTAATGCTGCGTTCATCACAACTAGGAAATACGGGACAAACCGCGTCCCGCATTGATTAAAAACGGGACGCACAATTCTATTGTCAAATACAGGACGATTCCGTATTTTAAGGGACGTGTGGCAACCCCAAGTGCAAGTCCCTAAACATTAGGCCACCACTACAAAGCTGCATGCAGTGGTGCATATGCAAATTTCTTTAGGTTTGCTACTGGGAACATCTTCGTGTCTTGTGCATTGGTGCAAGTACCCTTGAAACGGTGTCCTTTCTCGGCGACCACATTGTATGGGGAGGTGTCACCACTAGGTGGCGGCAGTACACTGCAGGGCATGGGTCTCATCCGGCATTTCTCGCGAAGAAGAGGCAGTGTCGTTCGCAATGGATTGTGGGTATGTAGGCTCGGCGAATCGCTTTTCCGTCCATGCTTTCATGCAAACAAGGGCGTTAGCGAGCTGCTGGGGTATTTTAGTTCACTGGGATGATGTACAATTTATTGTTTCAAGTTAGATTCCACTTTTGGGCTTCTGTTTCAAAAGTTCGGGCTGCTTTTATACTTTGATTCTTCGTAATGGTTAAAGTCTAATTTGAAATTGCAGTTGGTACAAGTTAGCTTGTGCGGTTCTTTACTCTCGTAGTTTGCTACAGAGTTTACCTGTGGGTAGAAAAGGAGCACCAAGTCAAATAATTAAAAAATTCACATTAGGGAAAAACCATAAGAAACGTATTTATGCTGTCGTGTGACCAAGGGGGTTAGTTGGCAGCTAACATGCAGTTAGATCGCGCACAGTTTTATGCTTAGCACACATGCGTTCAGAAACACGTTACAGGTTTGATCACTGCGTTTCAAGGGGCATAAAACACTGCAATGAGGGAGGCTGATCAAAGGGAGGAACCTGCAATTTACGAACGGACTGTGTACAAAAACGCCTCCGAGTACCACTACATGAAGATATCCCTGTAAGTGTCCGTCCAGATTCACCCGAATAAAGCACCGTATTTTCAAGTCTAACCCAACTGCTGTAATGTTTATAATGCAATACCCATTATGCACATCAATGAAACACTATTCGGTAAGTGCCTTGCATCTGAGATATAATCCATACATTTTCAGTGAAATCAAAAATATGGTACGAAGTGTTACTTAGTGACAAGCCACATAAACGTCCCCTTTGCAATGAAACATTAACTTGCGCAAAATAATGTCGAATGAATCGCTGTCGGTGACTTTATCTTTAATTACAGAATATTTGAAAAAGAAGGGAAAAGACTTCAGGAGGCTTTTTTCAAGCAATTGATCATCTCCGCCCTCCGGGACCTCTACGGCGAGGTAAACGCTGGATTATAATTGCTTTCGGTTTTCACAACTTTAGTGTTATTACACCATTTAATGGTTAAGGGAATATACCGTACGACCATGAAAATTTGTATCATTGCTAAAATTAAATTTTTTTACAGCGGTGATAAAAATTCGCAGGAATAAATAATGGAATTTTAAAATGCATTGTAGGTTGGTGCTGCCTTTCCGTTTGATGTTTTGAAGTTCGACGAAGCATCGTTGACGGCAATTCTAAGGGTTTACAACAGGTAGTTAGTCACTCATATATGATAAAATTTATACAGAAAAGTATCATTTTGGAGTGTTAAGTTGCATCTTTTTCTTCAGTGGATTGGTGAAGTTGTGGAGTGCCCTGACATTACTGGGATCATACCAGAATGAGTCTTGCGCTGTCAGAGTTACTCAGGTAAATGCATTCTCGGCCACTGAATATTGTAAATGTGTGTGCTTTTGTTTGACTTTCTCAGCAAATATCTTTTCTTTTTACTTATTTCTTCTCCCATGTCTCTGTTTATAAAAATGACTCTGGGAGATACGCACAATGTACTTGTACTGACCTGTACCTGTGCAAATGGCAATAAGAGAGAAATATCTATCTGTCTATCTATCGATCTATCAAAATCTTATGTTTCTTAGAATGCAATATACTCTATGGCCAGTAGGTGGGAGTAATGAGGCATCATGACTCAACAGAAATGTGTCAAAACATGTACACATGTCAGGGGCAATGCAAAGCCATTTAATTTAAAGCTGTGATGAAATGTTGAGGCCAGGTAGCCACATTGTGATTCAAGTATAATTTTTTTCCTGTACCTTGCAGGTTTCCCCATTTTTGCTGGCTTTGTCAGGAAACAGCAGGGAGCTGGAATTGAATTAGGTTGCGATACTCACTAAACCCAGCCAAGATGATGCCTTTCCTGTTCAGGGTCATACACAGGCATTTTAGCCAGATTAACTGCACAGCCACCTCTCCCTTTGCCCTCGGAGCCCAAGGTGTGGGGCTGCACTCGCTCAATCGGCGAGACCTCCACGTGGGAGATCGGGCGTCACTGACCAAGGCCTTCAGTGCTCGAGACGTTGCCGCCTTTGCTGAGCTGACGGGAGACACGAACCCCATCCATCTCTGTCCCGACTACGCAAAGACCACCTCCTTTGAAAAGCCCGTTGTCCACGGCGTGCTGATCAACGGGCTTATCTCAGCCGTCTTGGGGACCAAAATGCCCGGCAGCGGCTGCATATTCCTGTACCAGGAAATTCGCTTTCCGGCACCTCTGTACGTCGGGGAGGCCGTTTCGGCCGAAGCGGAGGTGAAGAGGATCAAGATGTCGTGCGCCCTCATCTCCGTTTCCTGCTCTGTGAGAGACAAAGTGGTGATGGAGGGGGAAGTGATGGTACTGGTGCCAGAGGTCGGGGAGAAGGCCTGAGCACCAGCAAATGGAAGATACCATGTTAAAGGTCCCTTCTTTGTTTACCTGGGAAACGGTTGTTTTTTTTCCTCCCCAGTCTGTTCCAGGAAAAATAAAAATATGTGAAGTAACTCAAACTGGAATCTTAAGCACTGTTAATCATAGGCTAAGGACTTAAAGACTGAATAATGTAATTGTTTGGATATATTGCGAAATCTTATTAGGTTTGTGATTGTAGTTTTTTTCTTTTTGTTTTTTGTTTGACTTGATCTGTGTCAAACCAACATCATTTTCTACCCCTGTTGTGAAGTGTACAGTATTTCTAAAATGTGTGAAAATAGTTTGCATCACAGGAACAAACAGGGCAACACAATTTGACTATCATCATAATGTAATAAAAGATTATACTTATTTGGCACCTACTATGGGATTGTGGTGGATTCTTTTATGCAAGTAGTAATTTTTGTAGACTTCTCCGTAATATCTTCTATTCCAGGAGGAACACTGGGTAATTGCTAAATGTGAACCTACATTTCCTGACCATCATAAACGCTATGGGGAGACCTAAGTGACAGGACCTAAGCATTTCCTTATCCGAGTCCGCATATTCTGTATTTAAGGGTAAAAATCCTCCCGGGCCGGCTCGCTGCTGGCTCCGTGGCGCGCTGCCTGCCGCCCGCCCGCTTCGGGCCGGACCTGGGCCGGGCTCGGCTCCGCACCTCGGCATCATTACGCGCTTCCGCTCGGCGGCTTAATGAGAGCGGAGACGGCGGGCCGGAGCTGCGCGTCTCCCCGCCCCGCGGACGCTCGCAGGTCCTGCCGGCACAGCGCCGTATCCGGCCGGGGCTGCCGATCCTCCCGCAGGCTGCCGCCGCTCTCCCCTCTCTCTCTCTCTCTCTCTCTCCCTCCTTCCCCCCGCCGGAATGGCGTTCCTGGACAAGCCGTCGGCGGCGAAGCTCCGGCTGGACGACACGATGCCGCTGACGGCCGTGATCGAGGCGAGCCAGAGCCTGCAGTCGCACACGGTAAGCGGCGCCGGCGTCCCGCCCTCCGACGCCCGGGCTCCGGCGGGGCCTCCGTCCGCCGAGGGGCGGCGAAGCGGTGCCCGGGAGTCGGCTGCCTGTCCCCGGCTCCGCCGGAGCTGTCAGCGGACCGGCTCCCTGTGCCGCCGCCGGGCAGCGGATCCGCAGGCGGGCCTTCAGAGGGGCGCCGTCTTTCCGGGAGCTGCGCGCCCGCCCCGAGGCTCCTTAGTGCCCGGTGATTATCGGGAAGGCCGCCGGATCGCTGCCCCCGATCGGCCCCCGGCGGCGCTCCCCGGGACCTGCATTCTAACAGCCGGCGTGTTATTTATGACATGCGCGTCCGTCCTGCGGAGCCGCCGCCGAGCGCTGGCTTTCCCCGGGGTGACGCGGCTGTAGATCGCCGCGGCGGACCGTGCGGCTCCCGGGGCCCCCAGCCTGCGCCCCCGGGGCCCGCCGTGATGGACGTTATGCGCCTAAAAGCGGGACCCAGAACGGAAACTGTGGCGCGTTCCGTAATGTAGGAATTATAGTTTATAATATATATAAAAGCAAAGTGTCACCCGTATAATCCTGTGATTTGATCTCCTTAGATTCATTTGGCCGTAGTATCTGTGTCGGACCGGGGAGCCTTTGTGTTTGGCTCTGAATGACGCTTTTGTGTCGCCGAAATTGTCACTTATGTTGAGGTTTCAGAATATTCCCGTCTAGTCATGGGTTTTTGCGTAAAGGCCCAAATTAGGGCGAACAAAACAGCGGGCTCCTGTTCCGCCGGCAGCATTAGCGTACTAGTCTGCGCAGCGGAGCGGCCCCCAGCCAGGGGAAAGCAGGACCCCAAGCCATCGGCACTGCGCTCACCTGCCGCCTGTTAGGCGCCACCGGACAGCCTATAATTAAACTCTGATAATTATAATTTTAAACCAGAATTCCTCATTGTTTGGTAGCCTACTTATTGTTTACAGAAACACACACAGGCATATATCTGATATTTGCTCCAGTTTTGTGTACACAGGGAGGATTCTGATTTGAAATGTTCTGACTCATTATTACTGTAGAATCAAGACTCATTATTACTCAGGAGCACTCATTCCTGCCCCGGCCTTTGTTCCTTGTTACCTTCTCTGTATATATTCCCCGTGGCACACTGCATGCCAGTTTTTTTCTTAAGATTTAAAGGCAATAAGAGTAGCTGGTGACCTGTGGAGTTAATGTCCACAGGTTATCTTGTTAATGTCGGCGTTAAGCATTTACACCATTTGCACTTTCCCCGTATTACACGCCGCCTTAATCTGCCCATAACTATAGTGAACGATTCCCAGGTTGTATGCCGTAAAGAATGTAGTAAAGGCTGACTGTAAAATTCTCTGAATCGGATGTGTTCAGATGCGTGAGGGAGCGAAAGGCTCATGGGACTGTTTCATTGTCATTGGTCTCATAACTGTCATAGGCCACATTAGTGCTTTTGAGGGGCGGAATTGTTTGTGTATTTTTTTTTTGGGCAATTTGAATGACTTGGAACTTTCTTTTTCGATCAGGAATATATCATTCGTGTTCAGAGGGGGGTTTCTTCAGAGAACAGTTGGCAGGTAATGTTTTTAATACTGTTTGCTATTTTAACCTTTAAATTGAGAACTTAAAAATGCTGTTGATCTTGTTTGAAGGCTTCTTCTATTAGTTTGTCATTTGTTTGAATTTACATTTCGTTAAAGAAGCGAGCCTTTACTAAATGTAAATCAGGCACAGTGTTCTCAACAGTTGGGCTTTGTTCATTGTACCAACCGCTTTGACCTAAATATTTTCAGGTCATCCGGCGATATAGCGACTTTGCCATGCTGAACAACAGCTTGTTGGTAAGTGTCTCTCTCGTTTTGCCTGTGGGAGGTGGTTGTTGCCCTCTTTAATTTCACGTAACCCCCTCCCCCCCAAACCCACGTGGGGCAAATGTCCCTCTCCCTGCAGATCTCTGGGATCAACCTGCCCCTTCCGCCCAAGAAGCTGATCGGAAACATGGACAGGGAGTTTATTGCTGAGAGGCAGAAGGGCCTGCAGGCCTACCTGAACTTCCTCACCACGCAGCACATCCTTTCCAGCAGCGAGCTGGTCAAGAAGTTCCTGGACACTAACAACTACTCTGCGAACTACACAGGTGAGACCAGGGCGGGTAGGTGGTGCTGGCAAGGTTTAGGGGGTCGGCTCGACGTAACAGTTTGTATTATGGCTAAACCCAATAAGGGACATTTGTTATAATGTATGCAGTGAGCATTCTTAAGTGTCGGCAGTGTGGTTCAGCAAGTTAGATCCTTCTGACTGTGACCGGAAGATCGCTGCTTCCATCCCTGGGTCGCCAGAGTGATTTTGCTGCTGGACTCTTGCGCAAGGCCCTTAACCCCCGGGTTTCTCCTCAGGCTACCTGACCCTGCATTCTCAAAAAGTCACGTTGTGTACAAGTGTCTGATAAATCTCATAGCTTTTGGATAGACTCCATTATTGTGCTGCGTGTTTTTTTTTTACATTGTCCTTTGCCCTACCTCTATTTACAGAAATAGCTTTACAGCAGGTGTCCATGTTCTTCCGATCTGACCCAAAGTGGGAGGTGGTGGAGCCTTTGAAAGACATGGGTGAGTGTCTCCTTTTCAGCAAGAAAGCACCTTGGTGCAAGCTGGGAACGCGGTGGGATGCGATCAGCCTGACGCCGATTCGGTAATGCCTTTGTCTCTGATCTGGTGAGGGCCCAGCCTTTTCACGAGGCTCAGGGTGTCTAAGCACTGCTTATTGGCTGTAGTGTTTTTGAATAGAAACATGTGTTCGTTGAAAGCAAAAAGACCCACCATTGACCTAAAGTCAACCTCCTCCTCATACGCTACAGTATTAGGAAGCGAAACTGACTTCAGTCATCATGTAGTGCAACGAAAAACCTTCGTAAAGTTTCCAAAACTCACTAAGTTCACGGAAATTTTCTCAAACGTATTCTGTGGCTTGTGTGAGGTTTAGGAATTTTGCTCTTCAGTCATTACATATGCGGGCTTCTTCCGGCAAATGGCTACTGCAGGACCAGCGTAAAATAAGAGGCTGACGACTTCTCCTGTTTGCGTGTTAGGCTGGCGGATACGGAAGAGGTATTTTCTAGTAAAAAACAAAGAACAGCCAAAGGAACGACAAGTCTTAAGCTGGGTAAGTGCTGCTTTAACCAGTACTATTCAGCAGTCCGTGTGCAAAGCCCCGCTGCGTGCGAGACCTACCCCAGACCCGAGATCTCCTTGTTTTTTTACGGCAGATGTAGATTACGCGAAAAGCTGTGGCTAATTGAGACCATTTGTGATTTCACTCTGTGCAGCACCTTACCTTTTTATTTACTATGACACAGGATACTGTAAAAATGTTGATTAATTTTCGTAACTGGGTAGTGTGTTGGGTCAGCAGAGTGATTTCACCATTGAGTCCTTCAGCAAAGCCCTTAGCCCCCAACTGTTCCAGGGTATGGCTGACTATAAATAGATAAAAAATGAAAATGTTAAGTGTTTGGCCTCAGGTTTTGTATGTCTGTGTATTTTGAGGCACCATATTGTCTTAACTGTACTAGGTTGACCTGGGTCCTGATAAATTCCTGTCAGATAAGGACCTTCAGTCTGCGATGAAGCTCCTTCCCACCGTCTCGGTAAGTGCCAGCTGACTTCCTCATATTTTCACATCCGTTATCTACCCCCGAACCCCCCCACATAGGAGCCGTGCACACTTGAGCATTTAAGCAGAAGGCATGGTTTACACTTCAGGTGTGAAGTATTTTCGGTGGGGCTCCATGACACCCGGACGACACCCGGGAAGCTGTGTAAAGCTGAGCCATTAGATGGTGTGAATGTGCCGCTTTTTACGGCGGGTTTAGCTTTTTCTGTGCTCCGCTTTTCCTCCTCTCCGGTGTTCATCACACTGCTGATGTTTTATTTCTCTCGTCAAGGAATTGTGGGAAAGTGGGCCTTGATGCTACTGATAGCGTAAACATGAAAACAAGCCCACTGGACAATTTCTGCATTGAATTGTGTTGTATAATATAGGTATACGTCGGGTCATACTGGTTGCATACAGGTATACGTTATACTGGTTGCTCTTGCTTTGTGTGCTCAGTCAGACAGGCCTCTGTGCCTCAGCCTTGGCAGAATAGTTACTTCTCCTTGTGGCCCTTGACCAAGGTGCTCCAGGTGCCCCTAGATCTGAGCCTGCACTTCAGCCCGAGCTTCGCTTTCAGCTGTGTTGTCGTCTCAGAGGAGTGCGAGTTGGGATATGCGATAAGAAGCATTCCGCTGTACCTGTGCTCGTGTAAAAACGAGTATAGTGGAAATGTAGAGGATCATTTCATCACTGCATTTCGGATACTCTTGCTCCATAGCTAACTTGTAACTGTTACTGGTCCCTCTTTGCAAGCTCAGCCTAGCCACAGTTATGCCTAGTCGGCTCCTTGACGACCGTATCCTTGTGATGCAAGCATCAGCTAAACAAATAAATGCAAACATCCCATCCTCTCCCAGTACATACCACATGCTTTTTTTTTTCCCCTGAAAAAGTCCCGAATTCTGCTTCTGAATAGGAACTGTGGCGTGGTTCCCTATTTGTACTCTTCAGTTGTCTTTCCCCTAGTAGCTTAACTGCTCCAAGTTACAACGCACTTTCCTTTTGAATCCATCCGCTTTATTGACTCATAACTCGGCTCGCTTTACTCTTGCAGAACCCTTACATCTTTCCCGTGACCTTCGCCAGCACCAGCGAGTCCTCCGCCCTGCTGATCCGCGTCTTTAGTGAGAAAGGGACACTACGGGATCACATATGTAAGGTAAGGCCTGGTGCTCCTCCCCCCTGCTTTCCTGATGCGTGACGCCCTGGGAGATTTCTGGAAAGCGATCCTTCCGTGTTCGTGTTCCTCTTCTCCGTGCCAATCACCCCTTCCAGCCAGTGCTGTCATTGCTCTTGGTCAGACTGGAGTGTCACACCTGCTTGACCAGCTCTGCCATTGCGATATTTGTTTATTGTTAACCTACTAATAAAGTTGAGGAACTTTTTTTCTGTTTGTTAGCATCCCATCTGACACTATTTCTGTCCTATTATTCCACCCCGCCACTGTGGCACGAGAATTTCACTGTGATCCTCTGACCACATTTGACAATAAAAACTTGATACTTAACGCTCCAAAATATTGCATTTCAATTTACACTTGCAGTGAATAATTATCTCACTACAGTATCTTCTAAAAAAGGGCGGCCCTTCTCATTTATTACTGTGGTTGTTCTTGTCATGCATTCTTATAAACGTTTTCCTTAAAATGGGGTGTTTACTTCTTGGGTGTCAGTGTCTGCATTGGCTGTCATGCCTGCCAATCAACAGCAATTTGGTGTGTTGACGACTCCCTGTGTTCTGAAGGTGAAGCCCAGGGAGCCCTTCCTGAAGAAGTACTGTAACCCCAAGAAGATCCAGGGCCTAGAGCTTCAGCAGATCAGGACGTTTGGAAGGCAGATATTGGAGGTATGGTAACTGTACGCACTGTCAACCCCCTACTTCAGGGCTTAATGAATGTGTCCGCCGACAGTTGGTATGCTATAGGGATATTTCACTGTTGCTTACCCATTATACTTTTCCTTCCCCATAACTGTATGACCAGTGTGGCTTTTGCTAAATCTAGATGAACTCTTAAAAAAATAAAAAATAAAATACTGGCCATATAAATGAGTCTGTTGTGCTTGGAGGAAACTAAAATCAGTTCAGTGTCGGCCTTCTCTCCTGGCTTCGGATTCCCCTATTTACGGTCGGGAACATACTTTCCACAGAGCATGGCATTTCAACCTTATCCTGGGTTTCATCAGTGTTTTTTATTTCTCCAAACATCCACATAACGTACAGATAATCTGCTCCAGGTTACAACTTGTGATGGCGACTGAAAAATCCTGCATGGCATCACCACCATGTCGAAACTTAGTTTGAAATTCACGTTGTTATCCTCCTTCAATCAGGTCCTTAAATTTCTTCATGACAAAGGAATCCCTTATGGACATCTCCACGCTTCCAACGTCTTGATAGAAGATGACACGTGCAAACTCCTGGACATAGAAAACTCATTGCTCGGCCTTCCCTCCTACTACCGATCTTACATCACGCAGTTCCGGAAAATCAATGTAAGTTACTGCTGGTGATGTCACCATTGGGCCCCTGAGTAAGGCCCTTAATCTCCAATTGCTCCAGACACTGCCTGACTCTGCTTCCTCATACATGTACATTGAATAAAAGTGTCTGCTAAATTTAATGTGAATTCTTTTACCTAGTAGTAATGGATAAAGTTGGATGCTGTGACTGGTTCTTGCATACTCTCACATGCTCTGGAGAGGTGGGTAATCCAGGTCCAAAGAGTAAAAATCCAGACCAGGATTCAACCAACAAGTTTAGCATTAAGGGTCTTGGTTACAGTGTGCTCAACTAGTTGGTTGAAACAAAATCCTGGTCTGGATTGTTACTCTTTGGACCTGGATTACCTGCCGCTGATGCTCTGTAATAGACTTCATGTCAGTGCTGACACCATCATATCACATTTGCTGATTTGCCCGTTTCAGACGACAGAGAGCATTGACGTGTACTCTTTTGGGCACGTGCTGTACGAGATGACGTATGGGAGGCCCCCTGATGCCGTGCCTGTGGACCACTTTCCTCCAGCTCCGTCACCGTCCGTGGGTTGGTACAGACTCTGCCCTTCTCGCTGTTGATTGTTAATGTGCTTGTAGCGGCAGGGTCAAAGGCCAAAATGGGCATTCAGTCATTCTAGAATGCTACTTGAAGTCTCTCCAGAAAGAGCCGAGCCCCTTTACGTGTTAAAATGGTGATGTGATCAAGTTGCTTTCTTATGAGCTGTTTACCCTTTGAGTATGAGTCGTTCAGGAGAGCAGTATCGTGTCATTTAATGCAATAGATGCCTCTTATTAATTAAATCCCATCCAAAACACAACTGTTTGGAGGGGGAACCAGCTAATCAAACTTGATCTCCAGCAGCACCTGTGTAAATAATCAGAAAAGCCCCATTTCCCCTAGTGAATTTAGCCTTTATATAAGTGTCCTGCTTTTAGTGAAAACCAAGCTGAGTTACAGCACGATTGCACATATTTCAACATTTGGTGGGGCGTTGCGAAAATGATTCATCATCATTGGGTCGGTTCAACGGATTCGGTGAGGAAGGTAGGGAATGCCCCTGAGGTCAAGTGTCACCCAACCTCCCCTCTCTTGCAATCAGTGTCCGTGCTGCACTCCATCCTGTCTACGGAAGCTTGCAAGACCGGGATGCCCACAGTGGGCCAGCTCCTGCAGACACCGTAAGTAATGGTCGCGCCGTGGTTTTGATGTCGACATGCTGCATTCCTGCCGGTGACACCATTGCTGAGTGTAACCCGCGCCCCTGTGACATTCATTAATCCCCTCCACCTCCAGGTTGTTCAGTGACATGCTGCTAATGAATTCCGAGAAGCTCCAGTTCAAGGTAAGTGATAGGTCAGAATGGGGCGTCAATCCCAGAATGCATTTCCCCCAGTTTAAGAACCACCAAGCACTGTGACCCTTGCACACTGGTGCATTTTACATTCACGGTTTTGGTCATTTGCAAGTTCATGAACAGTTTAACGTGAGTATTTTTAGAACTTGCTGAAAGGTCGCAGAAACTCATAAGCCAAAAACGATACTGAAAATGATTTGAATCGCATAAAGTCATATAAATATTTGTACTACAATATGATATTTTTTAGTATAAGTGCGCACTATATTTTGATGTTAAGTCTTGGCGCCTGTTTTACTCGGCAACCAGCCTCACTCATATGTTAGCTGACCGTAGGATCTCGCGTACCTCGTTGTTAATTTAAAACTTTTCAGTGCCGTTAAATTTGCATTTAAATTTCCAAAATTTAGTACAGTGGTAACTTTGAACATACAGGAGCATACTTTAGGTGGTTTGTATATTATATAAAAAGATCTTGATGTCAGATTACTTTAATTTCCCGCAAAGTGTACAGTACTGTTTCTTTTGAAATTGGTAGTAAATAACATAAAATGTCTATCACTCAGGCCAGCAGGCTGTTATGGGTTTTTTTTTCCCTGAATAAAACTGCAAACTCATTGATATAGCTTTAAAAACAAGTCAAATTGCAAACTAATGTGAATTTTCTTCTGTTGTAGATTACAGCCAAATTGAAGGACGCCTTGAAAATCGCTAAAGAAAGCTTAGAAAAACGCTTACAGGAGGAACAGAAAGCGGTCAGTGTTTCCCTGCAATCTTTAACCCTCTCCGGGTCACACCTTGGTGTCTCCTGGCTGCCGCTTGTGTGAATATCATGAATTCCTTTATTAAGGAAAGTAAGAGGTTGATAGGCAGCCTGGTACACGGTGGGTACGGCCAGGTCAGTGAACGGCCGCTCTCCCCCGCAGATTCATCAGCACCGACGGCTGACCAGAGCCCAGTCTCACCACGGGTCGGAGGAGGAGAAGAAGAGGAGGAAGATCTTAGCCAGGAAGGTAGATGGATCAGTCTGCAGGGTGCCCGCCGTGAAGGGGCCTGTTTGTGGCTGTAATACATGTCTGTTATACGCCATAAATGACTTGTTTCAGAAATCCAGACAGTCGACCTATGAAAATGAAGAAGACCTTTCTGCCAAATACAACAACAATTCTGGTATGTTGTCCAGGGGTCAAAAGGGGATGTTCTTTGCGTTGAGGTTTTTAAAGGATGTGCTTTGAATGCATTTGATGCAAGTGAGGTTAATGTAAAAGTATCATGTTGTCTTTAAGTCGGCAAACACTGAATGAATGTGGCTGTACCTGTGTGTATTATTCTGAGCGGTGACTCTTCTGATCTTATCAGAAAATCTTATGCAATACTGACATTAGCTGGTGAATATTTACAAAGAAAATAAAATGCACTCCAGGCATATTGGTTTGCTAATGTTTGATTTTTCTGTGGCAGCAAGCCTGGGGTCTGTGAAAGTTTGGAAATTTCAAATCTCATTTGTCATTTTTGGTATTATTAAAAGTACTGTTGTTACTTCATACGTGGGTTACAGCACTCCGACATTACATGACATCCTTGTTTGTTTTTTTGTTTGTTTTGTTTTTTAAGTTGAGTTTGTTTTTTATTGAAATGATGAGATGAAATGGGAGCTGTTATATATCCAGTGAGTTTGTGTTATGGCTCAGTGTAATGACCTATTGAGTTTGATATCAAAGAAGTTTCAGTGGACTGCTGACCTGCAGATGAGCTGCAGATTTGAGCAATGATGTAACCGATGCCCCAACCCCCATTTTTACATTTAGTTGCATGTCCTCCACAGGTTCGGGTGCCAGCTCTCCCCCAACATCACCTTCGTCTCCAACCCCTCCCTCAGTGACAGGTAGGCCCCTGGGTCACGGTACTCCCACCCCCACCCCCCACCCCCAGCTCCCCGTGTGGGCGTGTGACGATCCGTGCTGATGTTCTGTGTTCAAATCAGAAGCATGGTTGTTGCTTTGTGCATATTGTCTCCAATTATGGACAGTGACTAATTAAATCAACTGTAGTCTGAAAACCCAATCAAGACTAACACACTTGTAGTAGATCACATCGATTTTGCAGAAATAATTTTTTTGTAAAAAAAAATCTTAAGATTTTTATCGTATAATATTCTAAGGTCACGTGACAAAGCGATTGATTCTCCATTTTAACTAACCGATGCCTGAACATGTGATTTGGATGGACGTTTCATTCTGATTCTGTCAAAGTTCAAATGCCCAGTAACACTGACCTGCCTCTCTTTCCCTCCTCTGCTCTCTTCAAATTAGAGCATGCTCCATTTTGAACGTGTGGGTAAAGTAAATCACTACTGACTCCTCCCAGCCTTAAAGCTGCGGCACCTTCTTTCAGCAGCAGTGCTCTGTCCCCATCCGCCGCCCCCGAGCTTAAGCTGCGGACGCTGACCGCGTTTTTAAAAAGAGATGGAGGCGTAAAGTCATTCCTGCAGTCAAATTCAGCTGGCTGGACTTTTCACATTGTTTACACTATGAATTTGCTCAGACATTGTCTATACGTGGACTCTATCTTCATGTTTGTGGTTGATATGTCATTTCTCTGGTGAGAATTAGCAGTAAATCGAGCATCATTTGGCTAACCAGTTAAGACAAAGGTGCCACCCTGCATATTGCATCGAAGGACAATGTTGAGAAATGATATTGTAGTTGTCGAATGAGAAATTCACTGGTTACTGCACCTCAGTGTTACACACAATTTGGTCCCCAATTAGATAACCCTGTCCAAATCATACTGGTGGGTTTGCTCAGACCCGCCAGCTTTCACACACAATGATTGGCTCTTCATGCCGTCATCTTCAGGGCAACAACCCAATTGGTCATTAGTTAGATGTTTGCCGTCTCTCTGCTAAATCTTTTTTACTTTTGCTTCATCTCTTTTGAAAACGAAAAGCAATTTCCAGACCTGCTTTGAAAAAGGTTCAATGCACCTTTAAAACACCAGAGTCTGCAGAGTGAACCACTTGGACATACATTTTTAAAAGTTAGGGCAGATACCCGCCCAGTGGAGAAGCACATGGGAGTCTGTCTCGCTGTGTGCTTCAGCCCTCCGCTCCTGTCCTGGCTGTGCTGTGCTTGTGGTCCTTGTCCCTGTCCTTGTGCTGAGGGGACAGAAAGTGGGTCTGTTCTGAGCGGTGTAACGTACCAATGCATTGACCGTCACTGACACTGACCTTTGCCTGTCAGCTGCCTTTGAGTTGCTGGTTGCCATATTAGAGACCCTGAAGGTGAGAACTGATACATGATGGCAAAATTTAGTAGAGAATCTTCCAAGACGCTGACTGGAGACGGGCAGTTTCCTGTACTTGGGCTTACTGCATGCCTTTCACGTTTTGATTTGTTGGTCGGTCTTCTGCATGAAACCATTTTAAGCTGCACAGTGATGTTAAGCTCAGGGCTGTGCATTTTACTTGGCTTTGTCATATTTTAGCCTCTTCTCTTGCTGTTTAAATTGCAGTTCTGCTGTGGTTTTAAAATGAGACTGTAATAATCATTTATTTCCTTGGCTAAAGTGAATATTCAGCAGGAATAGTGTTTATGGGAGAACGGAGAAGAGAACCTTTGATCTCCAAGTAGAACCTGAATGGAATGTTCTCCAGACTGATCTTATGTAGGATCTTATTCCGGAAAGTAAGAACAGATTGTTACAATGGTCCTTTCTGCCTCGGGGAGCTGGACAGCAGGCAGGCGGATAATTCATTAGAATATTCCAGATTGCCTGCCATTGGGAGCTGAAGCACAAGTAGGTTTCGTAACGGGAAAATGAGTCGAAGCGTAAAGTGCAGACGCATTTACTGGAAATGAGTCAGTTTGCAGTGACCATGCCCAATTTGCAACCCAAAATAATGTAGCATTGGTATCTAAATAATAATTAATGTCCTGCCACTTTCTGCTTTCCTTCCACTTAAGCTTTTTTGACTTGCATCCATTTGTCCGTATTTTTTTTTTTTTGTTTCCCGCGAGTACGTTTAATTTTCAGTGCGTCTGAATGAGTCTGTTGCTGCCCATGTTCTCAGAGGTCATTAACAACCCCCCCCCCACACACACACCTACACGCCTTTCTGAGCATAACCTCATGTGTGTGGCTTAATAAGGTGGCTACAGGGACACCTTAGCAGCTGAAATACAAACTGACCACCTGATAACTGCACTGTCACGAAAACCCAGACCCTCATCAAACAATGATCAGAAATCCCTTCTTTAAAATTGGCATTCTTTGCAGGGAAAAGCCGCTCACCCATCTCCACCTTTTACTGGCAGTTGCATGAATACCTTTAATTTTTAATACATGTTGCCTAAAATGAGCCTGGCTAATCTAGAGTTTACTGGTCAGCAGTCCTGCCCAGTATCAAAATAGCTACCATAACTGTCCTCCCTGAACATTTTGTTACTACTTAAACCAGGATGCAAATAGTAATCACGTAAACCAATATAATTTTTTTAAACAAACAAAGTACAGGCAGAAAGAGGAGAATTTCATCACGTTCTGCCTGCCCTGTGTTTTGGATTTTAGTTTGTTTTTATTTAGGGAGTATAGGACACGGACTAATATATTAGTAAATATGATGTATTTGTTACTGAGGTT
Organism: Petrocephalus sullivani; assembly: GCA_026780845.1. Lineage (NCBI taxonomy): Eukaryota > Metazoa > Chordata > Actinopteri > Osteoglossiformes > Mormyridae > Petrocephalus > Petrocephalus sullivani. The sequence continues at coordinate 7,350,386 of JAODKM010000118.1, read as the reverse complement.
TTTGCATCATGAATTTGTTATATGCTTATGGGCAAAATGAACATGTCTTGAAGGCTGCCCCTGATCCCTGTAAAAACACTCTTTTTAGTTATGTGCTTTATTCTTTTTCTGTTTTTGCTGCAGCAGTCAGTGTGCTTAATGAACTGTGTCCTGCTGTATTTAAATTTGACAGCCTGCTTAATTAAAACACTAAGTGAATAGTGTCATGGGGGTTATTAATAGTTAATGTGCTAAAGTCCGTGCTCTGAATGCTATAGGCGCTTAACAACCTGCCAAGTCATTTTGTTTCATCTCGTATCGGTTTGCTCCAAACGTCGCTGTTAAAAGCTAAGGGAAATATAAACCCCTGATTTTTATCATTTACTGGGTTCATATATGAAACTTTTTTTTTTATTTTTTTTAAAGAAATTACTCAAACTTTCCATTGATGTCTCGATTTCTGATTATTGGTCAGTTCTTGGATACCGGTATGTCAGGACTGCTATCCAGACCCAGAGACTCACGATTAGTCAGGCTCTGAGATAATCTGCACCACTCAGTACGTCTGTTTGCTTCAGCTGGATGTCACCCATTTTTGATCCCTTTTTTCCACATTTTTACTTTCTCCCTGTGCAGTACTGAAGAGTAATTTATGTGTAATTCATAACATGCATGTCCTGTTTCTAATTGTTTGGCTTACTGCAAATCCTCTGCTTTGAAAACAGGAGCACCACCAGCACCACCACCACCTCCCCCACCCCCCCCAGCTCCACCTAATGAGCCTGGCCGCACTCCCCCTCTGCCGGCCGTGAATGGTACGGGCCGGGGTGCCCTGCTCAGCTCCATCCAGGCCTTTAGCAAGGGCAAGCTAAAGAGGGCTGAGACCAACGACCGCAGCATCCCCAAAATCTGAGGGGGGGCGGGGGGGTTTGTTCCCTTTGTGACGCTTTTGATTTACTTGTTTTTTTCTTTGTTTCAATTTTGTAATGTTGATTTTGTTTTCGTAACCCTTTGAGATGTCCCTTTTCTGTGTTGCTGTCTGGCCCCCGGTTCTGAAGAGTGTTGTCCAATCATACACTGAGCATCCTGGGGACCGTGACCTGGGCTCTTGCACCCCCTTTTGTAGTACTTCCTGTCACTATAGGCCCCTTACATTCAGGCATGGTCAATGGCAACCAGTTATTACATCAACTTAAAAAGCAATTGTGACGCATTCCAAAACAAAACTGCTTGTCTCTTGTCATTTCTACCATTTTACTTTTGACTAATATATGCCACAGTTTTATAGTTTAAAGAGCCCATTGTCTTTTAGTTATGTAACAGAGGTTTATTGTTGTTTTATGATGCTGTCACTTGTTCAGCGCTTACCTTGGTGCCTTTCAAATAGTGAATTAGTCTTTCGTTTCCATGGTGCATGCGATGCACTGTACATAACCCCCTGTTAGAACAGGATTTCCAGCACTTCACGTTACCTGTGGGAGAGATGTTATCTTTGGCCTCGGACAGATCCGATCTCGCACAGGAAGGTGTTTCCATGTACCTGTTCGTGTTGCAGTGTTGATGATGAATGTGTTTAGAGAACGTGTGTTTTTTTTTTTTTTTTAAATGTCGTTCCCTTGCTAATGATTTTTCAGCCTTTCGACATTTTTAAATGTTGGAATCCGTGAAATTTAACGTTGTTAATATCTTAGGAAATACTTAAACCTTTTGTGCCCAGTCTTTTTTTAACATGGATAAATCATCATTGTAAGACGTTTATAAATATAGAAACATTTCATATACTAACATTTTCATACTCTTAAGCAGTCATACTTGATCTTTTAGTGAAATAACAACTGGCATGTATAATTAATTATTCTAAAATCTTGTGTAAATGATTTGGATTTCTCTATCCAGGCCAAATCCACATGCAGACCACCTCAGCTTCTTCCTCTCTTGATGTCTGGAATGTGTTCGCAGTTTGAGGACACTTTGTGAGTCAATGTGCTCGCATATTCTCCTTGGTTATTCCTCCTTTGCTCAAACCATATCATTCTGGAGCTCCCAATGCCCTCATGCTAGCAGGAGAGCTTGAAGCACTTTCTGTCCCTTTTCCACCCCCCAAGTTCTCCAGCTAATGTCTCCATCTTTTGCTTGCCCGGGAAGCATCGCGGAAACTACCGTTTTTTTGGTTTCCTCGCATGGAATACTGACATGGCTACAGTATATTACAGCAGTGTATTGTTCATTTTTGTGTTTCTGTATATATTAGTGTGTTCATTTGCAGGTTTGTTGCAGGAACACTTGTGATTTGAATTGCATGTGACTACCCTGCCATGGTGTGTCTTCACATTTTTTAAAGCAGTTAAACATAAAATTGCTTAAAATGAGTAAACGCCCACTCTGCACACACAGGTCAGCTTGCTAAAATTCTGGAGAAACCTCAGAAATGAGCATTGTGGACAAGGTAGATGAACACAGTGCGGTCTTCATTTAGTGGTCCAGCCTTCTTTGTGGGTGACTTTGGCAGTAGAGGGCCAGGCGGGGCTCCGGAGCCCCGGTAAAGGGCAGTAGAGGGCCAGGCGGGACTCCAGAGACCCGGTAGAGGGCCAGGCGGGGCTCCGGAGACCCGGTAGAGGGCCGTAGAGGGCCAGGCGGGGCTCCGGAGGCCTGCTGCATAGTTTAGCGCTTGTGTAGAGAGTGTTCATTGGTTTGTGAATGATTTTTGTTCTTCTAGTAGCCATGTGTCCGCACTGAGCCGTCTATTTAATATGGCTGCCGTGATCTGGTTGACTTAATGAATTTATGACCTTTATGAATGAATAAATCACGTTTCCTGCTTTAGGGTCCCCATTTTGTAGACAATCTCATTCTGTGAAGTTTCTATTGTCAGATTTTTTATTTTTTTTTTGAAAGGTCTTAAAGGTCTTTAAAAATGTCAGCGGGGATAGATTTGCACTTTAGTATGGACTTCACAGACCTTCCCAGATCCAGATTTTGATCATTTTCAGTTTGTGGCTCAAAACAGAAGAACTGTTCCTTCTTTTTTGGAGGTTCACTTATTACCTGTTATGCTTGCAGCTTTTAACATTTTTTTTCTGCCTGAATAGATGACCATAAATGTTGCTTTTGCTGTTTCCTATTTCTATAATCTTAATGTGCTGTTTTCTTTTTAGCTTTGTAGCTAAACAAGTTTGCCACCTTGTCACAAGTATTGAAACAGATTCTATTATCACAGAAGTTGGTGACTTTTGTATATATGTTTAAAATAATGCTGTGTAAACTGCAATCAAAATTGTGACTATTTTATTAAAATAATGGAAGAATACTTACTGGGTTTTTAAATTGATTGTATTTATTTCAGTCTCTTGCATGGAAACATTGGTGGTTAGCTTTACTTGGTGGTTAGCTTTAGAAATCAATCAATTCCTAATAGAAATGCTATTAATGAGATAATATGTATTAAACTAAGCATCAAGATTTTAACTGACGCTAAAGCAATTGTTATAGTCAAGTTAAGCCAAACAGCTTGTCAGTTATTTGATGCATGCTCAGATTTTTACTTAAACTAAAAAGATTTTTACCCATGGTGGCTGCACAACACTGGAATTCTACCCACTGCATAAACATTTAAAATAAGGTTACAGACCTACACCATTATCATCCTCAAAAAGATGATCGTGCATTTCTTTCTGGAAAACATCGGAAACCCGTGTTTGTATTGGTTACCAAGGAAGTGGGTGTCACGGAATTGCCTTATGGACTAATCACCTGGAAAGCACTTGTAAGTGTTGGGACAATCCAACATGGGCGGAAAAAAAAGTCATTGGATCTAGAGAGTGATGTGAAGAAGTATTACATTGACTGATCTCACCTCTGCCACAATGGTTCAATATACATTAACCTTTATTTAGAGATGTTTTTGTCCATACAAGCATACATTCATCCATCTAATGAGAAACATTATTTATTGCCTACATACAAAAAGAAACGGGCTGATAAAATTCCCTCTGCTGATTTGGTAACAACCAAATAGCTCAGCTAGAACTGAATATATTTGTAGATAGACAGGCTGGGTTAACTCCCATTTGACCTGCTTCTTTTGACATCTTTAAAAGAATAAAAGAGAAAATGCAGGAAATGTTAATGTATTTATAAAGGTAACAATGCAAAAGAAGCTGGTCCAACGGGAGATACAAACCGGACTGAATCGGCAAAAAAGCACTCTAAGCAGAATACTTCTTTTTTTATCATAAGTCCAGCCATTTGCCCACTTTAATTACTTGTCTGGTAGCAAGCCAGCAAAAATCAAATAAACAGCACTGTAATGCAAGCCGATAAAATAATCTCTGCTGATTTAGCAACAACTGATAACCGCTTAGGAGCAGCTTGAATATCTTGCAACAGATGGGCGGTCCGGTCAAGTACAAGTAAGTATAATATTATGCGACTCGAGCTTGTCAGGTTGCTGTCCTACACAAAATGTAATAAACGGCAGCATACCAGAATTACAACAATTATTACAAGCTTGATAAGAACTTGACGTACACGATACTTGTAAGACCATTTTGACAGCTTCCGGCTGAAAATTGAAGTAGGCGTATCCTTACGAGTGCAAAATAAAACTTCCGCTTCTCTCTAAGTTAGGACTAACGTGATTGGTTCGTTGCACTCACACCCTCCAAAAATTCACCATCAATTATTTTCATTGGCTCCAGCGTTTGCGTCACTTCCTAAATAAGGAGGCATGACCCAATCTGTAGGACAAGTGAAATTATGGCGTCCTTAAAGTGTCTTCTGCGGTCAGGAAGGGTATGGTAGACGTTTGTGTCTCGTTCAGAAGTATTCGCATATGTTGATGTTGCTTCTCCGTAAGTGAGTTGTTTTTTTCCTGTTGCAGAATGCTGTCTCCGTGGTTCTACGAAGGGAATTCCATAGGTCGTTGCCGGCTTCATTGCAGGTAACCCTCAGTATTGAGCTACGCTAACCTTCCCAACATCTGTTCAAATGTTGAATAACATCTGCACCGAATGATAGCATTCGTGTGCGCATAAAAATTAATATTGCTGCGTGAACACGACTAAGGGATAAGATTTATGATTTTATGCTGTCGTGATTTATTAGCCGGCTGGTTATGTTGCACCTTACATTTATACACGTATGAACATTTTTTTGGTTTCTGTAATGTTAGGATGCGCAGAAGGAATTACCCAGTTGCTCGTGAGACCGGAGAGATTTGGTTCCTCTCCTCTGTTGTCTTCTGGATTTTTTTTCCTCCCATCTTCATTTCCCCCCGTTGGTGGCCAGTTTAGTATCTGTATCCTAATTATGAATTTTCACAGTTGCAACTGGGTTGCAAAAGGCACTATATAGAGAAATAAATGAATAAATTTGGAGGTGTGGTGAATCACCATTGCATTGTATAGACTAGCATTTCATCCTAGAAGACAGTTTTACATGATTTCATATCCAACATTCATTCTTTACTGGATTTCAGAATAGTGCATAGTAATCACTTTTTACTTTTGTTTCTTGGTAAACCGTGTACTGACTTTGTGAAATAAGCAATAACTGGATTTAAATTTTTGTGCTTTATTTTTTGTACTTGTAGACTGTTTGTCAGATTAATACCACTTTTTGTATCATGTTTGCTACCCAAAAGATCAGTGTCATTCTGACAAGCTGTCTTCATCCAGTTATGCTTTACTTTAGGTTACAGTTCGTGATGCTTTAAATCAGGCTATGGATGAAGAACTGGAGAGGGACGAGAGGGTGTTTCTCCTTGGAGAGGAGGTGGCACAGTACGATGGGGCTTACAAGGTGCATCAAATCTACCAGAAACCTTCCTTGTCTTTCAAGGATTACTACTTTTTAATTTACTTCAGTGGGATTGATTTGTATTAATAAATGGATTTGGGCTTTGAATGAAAGGGAAGTAATTTTTTACCCAGGTGGGAAAAAAACTAAAAGTTGTGCTTTACAGGTCAGCAGGGGACTCTGGAAGAAGTATGGTGACAACCGCATTATCGACACACCCATCACAGAGGTACTGATGGTAGTTCGACTGAAATTCATGAACTAATTGAATTTTGACATCATATAATGGAGTTACTTTAAATTTTCTTTGATCTCAGATGGGGTTTGCTGGCATTGCTGTGGGTGCAGCGATGGTAAGTCACTCATTCAAAAATATACTTAATAACTGATAGCCAATCAAGAAATTTTTTTAGCATTAAATTATGATTAAATGAAACTGATGGATAGTATTTTTTCCTCCTGCTCAGTCTTCTATACCTTTTTCCCCCCCTTTGTGAAACATCACAAAATCACAGGCAGGTTTACGGCCTATTTGTGAATTTATGACCTTCAACTTCTCCATGCAAGCCATCGATCAGGTTATCAACTCAGCGGCCAAGACCTACTACATGTCTGCGGGCCTGCAGTCGGTGCCCATCGTGTTTCGTGGGCCCAATGGTGCCTCTGCTGGTGTTGCAGCTCAGCACTCCCAGTGCTTCGCAGCCTGGTATGGCCACTGCCCGGGGCTCAAAGTGCTCAGTCCCTGGAACTCTGAGGATGCCAAAGGTTTGCTCAAATCGGCAATCAGGGACGACAATCCAGGTAGGGCATGACGTGAGTAACTTCAGTATTTATTAAGCTGAATTTTATTTGTACTGTATTTGTATGGTTTTTAAATAGACTACAAACCCAGTTTTTAAAATTACAGGTTGCCAGTTTGAATCCTAGGGCCAGCAGACCTATTCCATTAAGCCCTTCAGCAAGAACCTTAACCCCCAGCTCCAGGGGCGTCGCATGCTCTGGATTAAGAAAGTATCATTATTCTGCTCTTTTCTCCAGTGGTGTTTTTGGAGAACGAGCTGATGTATGGTGTGCCCTTCGAGCTGTCAGAGGAGGCCCAGTCAAAGGACTTCCTCATACCAATTGGAAAGGCCAAAATCGAAAGGCAAGGTGAGTCATGTGGCCAATGTCTTGCTGTGATTGCATAGCAATTTTAAACATTATTGCAAGATGTTGGCAGTAAGCCACCTGGACATTGAATTGTTTATTGTGTGTGATTGTTATTGGGTAATAAGTGATATGAGGTGAGTGTTTACATTCAGAATTATTTATTTGAAACAGTGTAGGAGGCAGAGTGTGTTATTCTGAGGCTAATATTGTGTCCCTCCCCAGGGGATCGTGTCACTCTAGTGTCACATTCCCGGTACGTGAGTCATTGTCTCGACGCTGCGGCTGTTTTGTCGAAAGAGGGCATAGAATGCGAGGTAAGTGCTGCTTTAAGCACAGACCATGGTGGCAGTACTAAGGGAGGCCGTGTCATGCTAAGCATGCAGTGTATTCTTTATTCGTCCTCTTCTTCCCGCATTTAGCCAAGGTCTCAGTCACACATGGCATTGCGTATTTCCCGTGAAGCGTTTTGCTAAAGCCTCTGTCAATGAGGGTCCTTCCTGAACGCCATCACTTATTCCGCACTTCCAGGTCATTAACATGCGCACTATCAGACCGATGGACATGGAAACCATTGAGAAGAGCGTTATGAAGACCGGCCATCTGATAACGGTGGAGGGCGGGTGGCCTCAGTTTGGGGTTGGAGCAGAGATCTCTGCCGGAATCATGGAAGGTAAATAATTTTTCAGTTGGCTGCAGTGTTTTTGCTGCCCGTGGTCTTTTTGATGCTAATTATTGATGTTGAGTTTCAAACATTTATGCAAATTTGACAGCAAAGTTGATCTGCCCTAGAAGACTATCACAAGAAATATGGTAAAGTCAGTGAGCCTGTAACTTCTGTGCGATGATGGGAGCGATGGTCTTTTGTAGGTTGTGTGCGTGCGTGCTGTTCCTTTATTGCCCGCAATCTGTGCCCTGTTTTATGTTTTTTTGCCAGTGTTAACAACATGTTTCATTTCCAGGTCCTGCCTTCAATTATTTGGATGCCCCTGTTGCCAGAGTAACCGGTGTGGACATACCAATGCCCTATGCTAAAATCCTGGAAGATCATAGTATACCTCAGGTTAAGGATATAATTTTTACGGTTAAAAAGACTTTGAACATCTGATTTTACCTCTTAAACATCAACATCTAGATGTGTTTGCCTGGTAACATTTTCAGGTAGATTTCCCGGTAAACTAAAATCTAAATAATTTGGTGTTGAACACTTAAAACGAATAAATCTATCTAATACTTTCAGTTTCATAGGATGGTGCATGCTGTTACATGTAGAGTTTTGTAACTATCAGGTGTGCGAATGTTGCGTAATGTTTTGTGCAGTCAAACGTTCACCTGATCTCAAACTGAACATAATTTTATCTACCAGATATAATGTGCAATGGATGAACAGTGTTATATCCATTCATTAAGTGTTCTCTAAGAATTCCCAAGCAGGAGATCTGTTTTTGGACATTTAATGTATGTCTTTATATTTCGGTCAATTAAAGAAAATACTCTGGTGCCCCTCTTCAATTATTTGTTTCTCTCTTTAGTCTCTTACTCGCCTTCCTCCCCCACTCCCACCTCCAGACACAGGCAAGACCTACCAAGACACAAATATAGATCTTGGTTGTGTTCTGCAGCCCTAAAATCGTTCTTCTAAAAAGCCAGTGCTCCAGTTAAGCCAGTTAAAGGATCAAAATAGCTGGTCTAATCTGAATTTAGCATATAAGTATTTTTGATGTAACAATATTTGGGTGGGTATTTAGCAATACAATTTTAAAGCTGCCACCCTGGTCAAATGCATTTGGAGGCTAAGAATGGACAAAAATACCCCCCCCCCCCCAAGCATTTAGCATTTGATGGGGTTGAGGTCAGGGCTCTGTGCAGGTCAGTCAAGTTCTTGCAACCAAACTCACCCAAACATGTCTTTATGGAGCTTGCTTTGTGCACTGGTGCACAGTCATGTTGGAACAGGAAGGGGCCTTCCCCAAACAGTTCCCACAAAGTTGGAAACATAGAATTGTCTAAAATGTCTTTGTATGCTGAAGCATTAACAGTTCCCTTCACTGGAACTAAGTAGCCAAGCCCCACCCCTGAAGAACAAATCCACACCATAATCTCCCCCTCCATCAAACTTTACAGTTTGGCACAAGACAGTCAGATGGGTAAAATTCTCCTGGCATCTGCCAAGCCCAGACTCGTCCATCAGAAGTGATTCATCACTCCACAGAACACATTTCCACTGGTCCAGGGTCCAGTGGTGGTGTGCTTTACACCGCTCCATCTGATGCTTGGCATTGAGGTTGAGTTTTTTATTCCTAAATGCTTCCACTTTGCAATAATACCACTTTCGGTTGGAAAGTCAATTGCAATATCCTGCAGAGAAGAAATTTTATGAACTGACACTGCAATGGCGGCAGCCTATGACAGCATCACACTTCGAGCCCAATAAATCTTAGCATTCTCGTCTCGGAACCCGCCCATGCCATTAGGGAAGAAAAAATCCATCGATGGGATAACATGGCCATTCAGTAGATTCAGGTACTCAGCTGACTTCACTTTATTGCTGCATATCCTGGCTAGGCTGTAATAATGATCCAGTCAATAGCTCTTAAGTACGTGCTGATTTAAATTCAAATGGTGACTTTATTGGCCAGACAGTGTATGTTTTCATTTAGCTCTGATCGCAATAGATTTTAAACAGACACAGCAAAGAAAACTGTTTTAGAAAATACAATATTCATATTGAGAAAACAAATGGGATGAAACGACTGTAAAAACATGGAATTACGTCTCCAAAAATGCCTGTTTTACGAATAATGTTCATAGTGACTTTAGAAATGAATGTATGTCCCTTTCATTCCATTGCAACTTTTAAATGTGTATTTACATAAAACAAAGTGATGCGTAAATCCTTGCCTACCGTTTCCAAGGGGACTAAATGTCTGGAAACTGGAGAGACTCTATAAGTACCATCGTGTGTATTTTTGTAGATTTTTATACTCTACTAGAACCAGGGCCGTAAATACCGAGGTGAAACGCATTAGCCTTTCCTAGGCGTGTCTGATAATGGGTCGCGGTTACTGGAGTTGCAGGATAAGATCCTGGCGACTATAGGACGTAAGTGTCGAGCCGTCATGCAGCTGGGGGCCTCATTGCATATTAATGTCCGCGTCTCCGATGGCGTGTCGCGCCGTCCCCCACACGGCCCCGCTGCCGGCAGGACGACGGGCGGAGTTTGTCCGCAGATTCAGCGTCACCCGCCGTGCTGGGAGGGCCGGGGAAGCGCCCGAAGTGAGCGTTGGGGGGCGGCCCGCGGCCATTCCCGCACGATTAACGAAGAGACGCGAAGGTAAGGACAAAAAAGGCGAGCTTCGGCCGGGGTGCGCTGGTGGCCGTGGGTTTGGCCGCTTCGCCCGCCAGTCCTCCGTGCGCACCGCACACACGCGTCTTCCTGCCGCATCCCCTGCGCCGTCTGCGGGCGCCGGCTCTCACATACTGTACCTCGGCATTTATATTTAATAACCAGAGGTGTCAATTTCAGGTCCAGAAAGTAAAAATCCGGACCAGGATTTTGTTTCAACCGACTAGTTGAGCACTCTGTGACTGTGACTCTTTATGCTCAACTGATTGGTTGAAAC
>JAODKM010000118.1:7321007-7331668 GCA_026780845.1 Petrocephalus sullivani | reverse complement strand
GAACGGAGGGACAGGAGAGATTTTGTAAAAAATGTTAAGAAATGTATCAGAAAAAAAATCCCCTTTTAACCTTATCGCCAACCGGTCCACATTACCCGGGGGCCCCCCCCCCCCCCCCCCCAAGTCAGCAAAAGATGCCATTGGGACTTGGTAGCTTGCACTGTCATAAAGGTTGGAGAAGGCTAATATAAACCAAGTGGGGGTCGCAAGTTATTTTGGGGTTGTGGACTGAAAAGAGACATGAGTCATCATTTTGTGTAGAATGAACCAAGAAATCAGCTGAATATGAGTCGTCAGTAAGATGTCAACATGTAAGATGACTCACCTCCTATAGATGTCTCACAGTCACTGACAGGTTTCTAGCATTTAACTTTAGACTTTCACCTGAAAATGTTTTATAATTTTTTTTCTTGTATGTCGTCCTAATACTATTTCATATATGATAATGTGGTGCTGATGTACCAAAAGAATAATGGTGCATTTCCACTGGCACCAACAACCAAGCTGTACCCGACCTGTACCCACACTCAAATTGCTTACTAGTAGGGCTGAAAGCATGATTAAACTCAACTAGAGCGTCACCACCATCTGATTGCTGGAAATGCACAGAGGCAAGAAAGAACCAGTGATCTGTGTCGAAATGATATATTTCCAATTTAATTAATTCCCAACCTCCTTCTCCATCTAAAAAGTGCTATAGAATGCCTGAACAGAATGGATTCGTAATGCAAATTTACACAAGCGAATGCTAAATCTGCTAGTGTTTGATGATAACATGACATGGTGATTCTCACAGATGTACTAGTGGAACTTAGCACTTAGTGTGAACAGTAAACAAGCGTCTCTTCAGTTTTACGTCACTCTCCCAACCCAGCAGTGCCTTTACTGAGCAGACCCTTCTGCAGTGGATTAGTGTCTTTTGACACCCACTGCTGTCACCATATTGGTCGGGTACGGCCTGGCTCCTGTACGCCAGAAGAAAAGTGCCATAGATATTTGGTTAAATTCACAACCTTATTCTTGTACTATTAGGGCATTTTTCTTGTCTGTAGTAATTAATTTCTCACAAAGGCATTTTTTGCACCTTTATGTTACTTGCAACATCACATACACATTGCTTGAAAAGAGCGAAATGAAGGACATAAACAATTACTAAAATTTTCTAAAAGTTCTTCATAGTCAACTAATTTCAGTTTTGTCTTGTAAGAATTAGATGATTTTAACTAAGTAATGCACAGAATTTATTTCAATTAACATGGTCCATTTATGTTGATATATACGATAGCAGACGACTCGGGGGCCTTGATGAAACCTACTTAAATTACATGATTTATTTTCAAAAAATTTGAAGCACAGTACGAAATATTTAATGCAGTCACTTTTATTACAGTAATTTGTATTTTGTTTTTCTGAATACTAGGTGAACATTGACTTTTAAGACTGCAAAGTGAGCACTTACTTTTATAATGAATTAAATGTGCATTTACGTCAATGGAAATGACAACGTCTATTAGTCCTTCTCAGGCATTTTAAGGCATTATTTTTCAGATTATGTCACAAAATCCACTTACTGTATGTGTATATACATTTTCAAAACTAACATTGTTGTGAATTTATTACATATGACAGCAGTATTGGATACTACCAAAAATCTTCCAGCAGGCCTACCTGTTGCATAAAGGTGCAGTACTTATCCTAGCAGTCTAAGTTTGGTGAACACAGGTCGTTTAATCAAGCGACACACTGTGCTGGTCAGTGCACTTTCAATAATGATCTGCAGGACACAATCATGTTGGCCCCATGCTGAGAGCAACCACCAAAAAATAACATATATGAAAATTGCTTGTTGTACAATTACATGGGAAATATACTGTTTATGCTTTAGTTAATTCATGAAACAGCCGTCTGGATGCCTTATATGAAACAGTGCTAAAAATCATCACTATGCCAATTACCACTCCGGAGGCAGAGAGAAACTTTTCAATGTTGAAAAGGATTAAGACATTTACATGCAACACAATGGGGCAACAGAGGTGAAATTCACTTCCTGTGGTAATCAATTGAAAATTAATTAATTCATGGGTTGATGGTCTTCCACTGAAAAGTTTTTGACAAGTTTGCCTAGATCAAAGATCTTTGTGCATCTATTCTTTTCAAGCAATGTGTGTCACTGGTGAGTGTATTTTGCATTATTACAAGGTGCGTTTGTTACACCTCAGCATGGCGAAGGTGAAAAAATGCAGCAAAAAGGGTTTTACTTAAATTGAACACACTGGGGAAAAGTACAAATGAAATGGCCACAAGGGGTCGAAAAACAAACAGGAAAACTAAAGAACTAACTGAAGAACCATCAAGCAACAAAAACACAGGGAGCAAGACAAGGAATCCAAACAAACAGCAATATGTACAACAACTGACTAGGGAAAAGAACAAAGGCAGGCACTTAAATATACAGATAACGAGGACTAACAAAGGGCAAGTGTGAACCATCACAAAGATCAATCAATCAGCAAAGGAGCAGGACAAGAAGCGACACGTTAAACAAATGACAATTATACAGCACTAGGAACCAGGGAACACATCAAACACAGAAACCAGGAAACACTATACTTTGGGAAATACCATCCATCAATTTTCTGACACCACGTTTCCTGTTCAGGGTTGCAGGGAATTACCACACCAAGATAATTAACACAGAACAAAAAAACTGAAATCATAATGAGGGACACCAGGAAACCTCAAACCCATGCCAGAAGGATAGATAGTCTTTAAGCCATACACTCAACCCATACAGCTATGCAGCATTCTGGAGAGTAGGGAAACACACTACACTGAAGGACTAAGAGACACTGAGGAGGAAAAGCGGGATAACCAGTGACACCTGCTGGCCAAACAGGGAAAGGACACAAAGGACAGAGTCAGACAGGCACCAACCCTGACAGTGTTATTTTTGCTCATGGATAAGAGCCAGAAAGCAGTGTGTTTCCTGTTGCATTGGATGTGTTATTACTGTTGCAGACCATAATGATTGTATACTGCTTGATAACTTTGGATTTGTAATGCGACGCTGTATAACTAAGTAAGCAGTTGTGTGAGATTAAATGCCATTATTGATGATGTCACTTATATCCTTGTCTCCTGCTCTGTGGTACATAAATGTGTTTCCATTCATGTGGCGTGTTTGGATTCATTGAGCAAATAGGTTTATGTATACTTTACTGTGAGAGCAAGCCTGGCCATGAAGGGCAGAGATTAAGGGCCTTCAGATGTGCCAAGGCTGGGCTTGAACTGGTGACCTTCAGATTACAGGTACAGAGCTTAACCTGCTGAGCCAGACTCTGACCCTAAAGGTGGAAAAGTGGTAACAGTGCCCTCACACTTTCATGATTTGGAGTTTGAATTGCAGTTCCCCATAACCCTGACCAGGAGATCATATCCACCCTGTCAAGGTCAGCACCCGTCTGTTATCTCTGCTTCCCTGTTTTATGTTGTCCTGCTTGTGTCCTGTTTTTAGTTTGGGTTTACTTGTAGTTTTGTTTCTTATTCTAGTGAGGTATTCCTGATTTGTGTCTTGTTAATTCCATAGTCCTGTTTATTATTAGTTACTCTATTCCCAGTGCTTGTGTTTAATTGTTTCATCTGTTGCTCATTTTCCTGTGCCCTCCATGATTGGTTGAGTGTCGTTACCTGCTTCTCGTTACCCCTAGTTTTGTTTGCCATACCTGCTCCTTGTCAGTTGTAGTGTTCTGAGTATTCAAGTGCCCGCCTTTGTTCTGCTCTTTAGTTGGTCATTGTGTGTGCTATGTTGGTGCTTCTGTGCTGTTTCCTGGTCTGCTCCCTGTACCTGGGGGGTGTTCCACGAAGCAGGATTTCTTACATAGCTTGTTGGATTTAAGGTAGTCTGGGCTAAATGGACTGTTTCTTCTTTCATGTACATTTAGCCCAGACTACCTTAAATATGACCAGTTATCCGACTCTGATTCCCAGTCTTAGCTTGTTGTGTTTAAGTTTCTAGTTGTTTGCTTTATTTAATTTGTTTTGATTTCTGACCCCTCGTGGTACTTTTTATTTTGTGGTTTCCCCAGTTATATTTTATACTCCCAATAAACCCAATATTTGTATCTGAGCCACAATTGGATTGTCACTTCATTTCTGCCTGCACCATGCCATCCCATGACACCCTCTGGCAAATGCACACTCAGCACAGCAACAGCTGGCTGACCAAGTTACAAATACCTCAACTCTCCACTTATCATCTTGAGAGAATTTAACCACGAGGAACCACCTAAATACAAAGGGTTAATCAGTAGTCCCAAGAGGGAAGGCAAAGCCCCCACCCACTGTTACAGCACCATCAAGAATGCATACAGGGCAAATATCCATGTCTCACTGGGGGACTCACCAGTCCTTTATCTCATCTCCACATACATATGGAAGGTCAAAGCCACAAAACCTGAAATTAAGCCGGTAAAAATCGTTGCTCTAATGGACTGTTTAGACTCCATTGACTGGGATATCTTTATATCCACCAGGATGATTATGCTGATGCAGTCACCTCTTACTGTACATCAGCTTTTGAGAGGAGACTTGCATTCCAACAAAGACCAAAGACAACAACAACAAACCCAGGTTTATACCTGAGTTGGGGAGACTACATTTTGCCAAGCCTATGGGAGTGGTGATCAGGCCAAACTTGCCCTCAACAAGGCAATCAATGATGCCAAGCAGATACAGGGACAAATTAGAAGAGCATTTTTCTTTTAATGATTGATCCTCCACGTGGAACGGAATTTGCATCATCATTAAACGCAAATCATAACCATCAATCAATAAAGCAGACCCTTCACTGCCAAACTCGTTCCACACTTTATTCTCAACATTTGAAAAACAATGGACTGATGCCACCCCCCCCGACTAATGACGCCTTGTCTGCCTCCCCCCACCGCCAGATTTCTCTTCAAAGGCTCTCATGACCCCCGTCCCCCCTTCCCCTCTCATCATCATCCCTTATCAACAAGTGAGATGCATATTCAAGAAACAAAACATCAGCAAGGCAGCTGGCCTTGATCGCATCTCACCTGCTGCACTCAGGCTAAGGACGCTTGCCAGGACCTGATTTAGGAAAAAAAGCCATTACAGATGACATAGGTAATTTTTCCTATCCTAACTTAAGATAGGAAATGTATTACAAAAGCTTCCTAATGTCCTAAAATCTTAAATAAACGGTTATATTGTTAAGCTGTTCTATCTTTGCTGTCCACCACATAATGTTATGACGATGAATTAGAGTGGAGACTGCGAGCCAGGTCTTCCCGTCCAACATCAGTGCCTGACCTCACAAATGCTCTACTGGCAGAATGGTCAAAAATTCTCATAAACACACTCCTAAACCTTTTGGAAAGCCTTTCCAGAAGAGTTGAAGCTGTTATAGCTGCAAAGGGTGGGCCAACTCCATATTAAACCCTATGTATTAAGAATGGGATGTCATTAAAGTTCATGTGTGTGTAAAGGCAGGCGTTCCAATAGTTTTACCAATAAAGTGTAGCATTTTATTAATTAGTTCCCAGAGTAAAATGTGGCCATGACTTACTTAAAACGAGAGAACAAATTGCTAAATCATGGCCACACTTTAATACATCTTTCCTACAACATATTAAAACATGGCCACAATATATATATTTTTTATATCTATTTTACAAGTGGGGCTTTGTAGTTTCCAAGACAAGGAGAGCTGACCATAATCAAGGAAGCTTCCTACCGTGACTCGGATGCTTGGTGTAATTTTACTGCTTGATGGATCTTTGTTTTCAATCAAAGAACCCAGTGGGGAGGATAAGGCAAAAAAAGATGCCGCAAAGGATACCATGCCACCAACATTCAAGTCATAGGAGATCATAATAATATGATTAGGCATTTAATAGCAAAACAACCTGGTTCAAGTCTTTAACACAATCTTTAACACAAGGTGGTGTATTGTGATAATAATAATAATTATTATTAGTTTTAAGTGTGAATGCTCTTTTTAAAATCTTTTTAAGCATTGATGCTCTTTCTAGGAGAAAACCTCATGTTAGTGGGTTACAAATCATCTCCATAAGATAAGAAAAGTGCCTAGGTAACATAAAAATTGATAGCTGATAGGATGAAGTAAGATAAGACAGGATTCCTTTGGTTAAATGGGATTTATTTCTGTAATTCAAAATTGGGAAAAACCCCATCTTGTACTCTTCCTATCTTAAGGCTTAAGATAAGATTAAGTTTCTGTAAAATGGCCCCTATACTCATCAATGATGAGGAATGGGCTAATAAATTATCTGAACTCTCTCGCCCTGGTTACCCCCTCTTCCAGTGAAAGATGGAGCCCTCAATGACTCGCCATCATCCGCCAGACCATTGCCCTTCTAAAAAAGGTTCCATCAGAAGCAGACAGGCATCGTTCACCCACTCTGCTTTACACTCCCAGCTTATTTGCACATATTCCACACTTGTTTGTAACCCGAACATTTCTGTTTCACCCTTATTTATATGCAAACATTTTATTTATTTATTTTTATTTACAGCACGTTTTCATATTCCATGGCTCTTTGTTTCATTCTATTTTTTGTTTTTATCTTTACAGTATGTCTAAACTGTATATCCATGCTACCACCAAAACATTTTGTACATGGCAAATAGAAGAATTTTGATTATAATTCTGACAAGGGGCTAAAGGGTGGTTGGATAACACATTTTTCAAAAAGTGTATACAGGGATTTATATTTAATAAGCTACAAATGTTACAAACTATTTTGTTATACAACGTCAACTGACTCATATATGACTTCATAATTTCGGGTTTTTTCTGCCTATGACATCATACCCCACATCAACCACTCCCCGTTCCAACAAATTGCAGTAATTTCCGAATAAACTACGTCAACCCTACTCATTGCTGACCTGATCCAATCGGACGTCGAAAATAAAAAAATATGTAAAATAGTCTTGCGTGTCAAAATTCCCCCGCCCACTTGTTGTTTTAGACACGCCCATTTCCTTTTCGAAGACCGACGGGCGGACAATACCGACCGGGACCGAACGCCTATTTTTCCTTATATAGAAAATAACGCCATTTTCTGGGCGTTTCCAGCAGTAATGCACCGCCCCTTCCCATTCCTTACGCAACATATGCCCGCCTATCCTCTCTGTCTATTATCTTTACAGCTCCCCCCACTTTGAGGTAGCAGCCATTTTGATTTGGTCTCCTTTGGGCTCCGGTGGTCTCTGAACCAATTGGTGCACGCTGAAACGGTGAAGCGGCGGCGGCGAGCTGTGTCGTCGGGTCCCGTCTTCCTGCTGCGCGTCCTCGCTGCTTTGTGTATCGCTGCCAGCTCGTATTTTAAACGGGAACTTTGTGCCTAATGGAGAGAGAGCGCACTCCCTGAAAAGCCGCGACAGATAGCCGCCGCAGGAAGGTAAGACAGCGATCGTTTGGTGACATTATTTGATGAAACCGGTGTATTTTGGGGAGAATAATTAAAAGATCACTTTTATTACTGGTACGCGTTCCGTGACATGGGTCTTCTGTGGTCACAGTTCCCGGAGATAGCCAGGGCACAAGTTAGTTTAGCTCAATTTTTTTGTCATTATTTTACGCAGGTATTTTCGGAGAAAGGTTGGCGTTACCAGCCTTTTTCGAGTCGCTTGTAGCTGTACCGGCTGATGTTATAGTATTATTTGTTTGTAAGTGTTGTTTTTAATGACGTTAAAAATCAATTCGTATTGCGAAGTAGCTGGCTACCTTTTATTGTTAGATGTCATTAAAACAATCTAAAGCTAGTTAATCACCCTTTATGAAAGGGGTAAAGTTGCTGTTCTCTACCCAATAGTAACTAAACTGCGTATTTGGAAGCATGTGTTGTTGGGTAACTATTATTAAATGACTTGTTCCAGCTCTTCGTGTATTTCATGGAAGCTGAGTGGTACTTGGTACTTTTACTGAAGTATTGAGATCAACTTCGTTTTGTCTACCATTGTACTATACGTCTGCCGTTGGCCGCATCACGTCTTAAATTACACGTATTGAGTCCACGTGATACGTCTGATGGCAACCAATCAAAACCCGGCATTTCTCATTAGCCAGTCATGCTATTTGGCTTTACATGAGCTATCCAATAAGAATATTCAGGCCTTATCCACACGTACAGGTATTTTAAAAAATGTTTTTCCTCCTAATTTGTTAAACAAAAATCTCCATCCACATGAAAAAACCAAAATGCGCTGTAAAGTGCATGCCAAAGCAGCAGGTGGCGATATAACTGTAACAGTAAAGCCATGTTGGCCAATTAGAAACCTTATTACCAGTTCTAGGCTAAAGATAACTAATGTAAAGGCAAACGGCGTACACTGACGTCAAACAAAGTAACTAACGGTGCACACTCTGACGTTACACCAAAAACTCAACGAAGTTGACGAAAATTTTCACTCTGTATGGAATTATACAAAAGTTTTCATTGACCTGAAACATCATTTCCATGTGTGTACTGCGTATACGAGGCCAATGCCTTGTACCAGTAGCTTGGAAACACTGGGTTGATGGACTGCTTGGGCTTTATTATTGTAAAATACTTGCTGATAAAACAAGCCCCTCCCCTTTAGGAGAAACTTGGGGGGAATCCCTTCCCCACTATACAACTCAAATTGTGTAGGACCCTCCCCCGCTCTGCAAATTTTGATTCAATTAAATTTATTTTTATATAGCTCCTTTCACAACAGAGTTGCCTCAAGGTGCTTTACATGGGTGTCATTTTGAGGGAATAATGCAAAACTACGAAAAGGAAAGACAAAACTGGTTATCTGTTTTTGGGGGTAAAATCCTCTTTAAAGATACCGCTACCTCCAGTACGCTTTCGCGCTCACTTGCTGCAGTTAACGCCAGTTACTTAAATTTTCCGCATGCACTTTTGGGCTGCAGTTGGGCGTGCATAAGTCAGCTTGTGTTCATGCTACATTTGACTGCAGATGGTCATGGTTGGTACATGCATATGGCATTCATAATCCACCAGACCCGGAGAGGTTGCAGTAAACACAAATACAAGCAGTGTAGTGTATTGTTGTTAACCCGGCATTCTGCGGTATATTGAAATCCTTAAGACAGAATTAGCTGGGACCGTCTCCTGCTCAGTGAATTTTATCGGCAGGTCCTCAAAATCCCCGAATAATGCTCGTTTTTAAAATACCTTATACCATGCTATAATGTCTGGACAGTATGAAAAATAACCCAACAACAACTATTCTTCCTCTACTCTCTTGTCATTGACTGCTGACCTGTGAAAGTCCACGCTTCTACCTCCTGTGGATATCTAATCAATTATCTTGCACATGCGTGGTCGATGTACATGGATGCACATGGTTTCCGCTAGACAAATAAAAATAAAAATCTGCGCTATACCCGCACCAACCGCAGCCATCCCCTGATAACGAAATCTTATAACGTCCCCTCGTTCGCAACTGAAAACGCACACAGAAAAGAGAAGTATGAATTGACCCTTAGTGTTGTAACAGTAAAACAGTAAATTCAAGATTTGGTTTCACGGTTTGGTGCAATTTTGGCATAGCTGGAAAATAGAATTTTTGATATTGTTTACTGTTAAAATGGCACACAATTAGGAACAGTTGTAAACAAAGTGCATGTGAATAACAACCCTAAATGACACTTATTTGCACATTGTAAAAATAAATTTGTTAAACTAAATAATGCTGTCTGGTGATGTATTCCCTGAGACATGATTACTCGGCCATGGAAACCCATTCCATGAAGATTTCTACGCACTGTTCTGATCTGAAGGCCACACGAAGTTTAGAGTAGGGTTGGGCGATTATTCAGTTTTCAAACTTGAGATAATCTTTTAATAATATCGCGATTGTCTACATTGCCATTCTTCTTCATAAATGTAGAATTGGTATCAAAGCAAAAACAGTTGTCATTGCGGAAGGATATATTATGTGTCATGTTCGGTTTGCTGCTGGAATATACCAGCAGGAATGTTTCTAGTTGTAAATGCCTCAGATGCGGAAAATCTTTGGTTGTGCGTTACAAGTGTGGAAGAGCAACTCTAGAAAACATCCGGAGTTCATGCATGAATGTGACTTTAACTACAAGCAGCAAGGGTTGAGAACAAGCAAGTATTTATTCATTTAGTATTTTCTTTTGAGCACGTGATCTGTCTTTTTCTTCAGTGGGGTGTAAGGTGTTTGACGGTTATCGTGTCAAACTGAAAGTTGACATCCTTAGGGCTTAAGACTCCCAGCATCGGCATGATATCGACAAGCACCCAAGTAGGGCTGGGCGATTTCGGATCGCGATCTCCTCGCAATCTTATGGCGCATGCGTAGTAATCACTAGGGCTTCAGGTGATGGGCGAAACATTTGGCCGGACGCCAGCTTTTTGGTACAATACGGGCCTTTGCTTATGCCCACAAACAGATAAGTAATATTTTAGTCACTATTAATGTGCATGGGTGTCAACAGGTCCGATCATTCGGGGCTGTAATCCCGAGTATTTTAGCCCCAAATATTTTAGCCAATCCATCCCATCCATCCATCTCCTACCGCTGTTCCGGGTCGGGTCACGGGGGCAGCAGCCTAAGCAGGGAAGCCCAGACCTCCCTCTCCCCGGCCACTT
>JAODKM010000118.1:7297225-7315909 GCA_026780845.1 Petrocephalus sullivani | reverse complement strand
ATTAGAAGTGAACTCCAAGGTCAAGGTGCATCAGTGTCAGATCGCACCACCTGTCACTGTATGAGCAAAGTGGATGAGGGAGGTGGACACCACTTCTGAAAGCAAATCATAAAAAAGCGGGACTGGAATTCGCCAAAATGCATATTGACAAGCCAACAAGCTTCTGGGTGAATGTCATTTGGACTGATGAGACAAAACTGAAGCTTTTTGGCAAGTTACATCAGCTCACAGACACAAAGATGAAGCATATGAAGAAAAGAACATTGTACCTACTGTGAAACATGGAGGAAGCTCGATTGTGTTCTGGGGCTGGTTTGCTTCATCTGGCGCAGAGTGTCTTGAATATGTGCAGGGTACAATGAAATCTGAAGACTATCAAGGCATTCTGGAGTGAAATGTGCTGCCCAGTGTCAGAAAGCTTGGTCTCAGTCACAGGTCATGGGTCCTCCAACCGTATAATGACCTAAAACACATAGCTAAAAACACCCAAGAATGACTAAGAACAGAACATTGGACTATTCTGATGTGGCCTTGTATGAGTCCTGATCTAAATCCTACTCAACATCTGCGGAAGGAGAAGAAACATGCAGCCTGGAGAAGGCACATTTCAAACCCGAGACAGCTGGAGCAGTTTGCTCATGAGGAGTGGGTCAAAATACAGGTGCAGAAGTCTCATTTGAGATTTACAGAAATCACTTGATTGCAGTGATTGCCTCAAAAGGTTGTGCAACAAAATATTAAGTTAAGGGTACCATCATTTTTGTCCAGGCCAGTTTCAATAGTTTGTTTTTTAAAATTATTCTGTTGAACCACAATTCAAAAGCAATGTCTGTTTTTTATTAGTCAATAAATAAAAATGTATGTAAAATTATTACTTTGGTCAGTTTTAAGTTATTTCAGTGACCATTGTGAGTTTTTCTTTCTTTAACAGAAGGGTACCAGCAGTTTTGTCCACGTGTGTATAAGTTGCTAGTGGAAGATTTTAGGAAATGCACTTCAGAATGAGAATGAGAGACCCAATGAGTGAACGAGGTGGTGAGTGAAACCAATGAGTCTCTCCTTTCCTTCAGGTCTCACGTTCTCCCAACAGCCATTTCTGCTGATAAGTACAGCAGGTACATGATTTTTGTTTTTTCCCCCATCGGGCAAGAGTGACGTGGGATGTGTCCAAATTCAAGAGCTGTATCCTTCTAAGGGAACTGCTGGCAATGCAAATGGGAAATTATCTCTAGGCCAGACTGTCACATTCAACAACACTTTCTGTTCGACCTTTGAAGAACATGGTCTACAATGGTCACATCTTCATAGACCACACCCTTCGAAGGATGCAGCCTCTGAATTCGGACACAGCCAGGGGCTGCATTCTTCAAAAGATACAGTCTACAAAGGCATAGCCGTTGTAGGCTGCAGTTTCGAAGGTCGGTACGGAAAGTATTGTCAAGTGGGATGGTCTGCCTGTCACCAGCTGTTCCCGCCCTTACCCTTAAGTCACATAGCGCCGCTCCTATTGCTGTCCTATGGGAAGTATTGGTAGTGTATTGGATGGATTTCTGACTCTGCAAAAGGAGAGTGCATTTCTAAACCATTTGAAGTAGCCTTCAAGATGGGACGGTCTTCTTGTGCGGACTGTGCCATTAGTGTTAATAACAGCAGCGAGTCTCACACCTACACTTAGAGCTGGGCGATAAATCGATTTAATCGATTTAATTTGAATTTACAGTTCAGGACGATGTGTTTTTATGAAAATTGATTTCATAGCTTATTTTACACACGAGCGCCAAAAGTGGAACTAATGCGATGCACCGTTCTTCACAGGTAAATTAGCGCAGTGCACCCAAACACTGTAGCAGATTTACAAACAACATGGCAACGACAGGGGAAAAGCTGGCGCTTGTGCCCAAGAAAAGCATTGCTACATCTGTAATATGGAACTGGTTCGGTTTTGCGCCGTCGGACACAGACCAAACAAGTCCTCGTTGCAAAGACTATAAAACTGTTGCAACCAAAGGAAGCAGCACGACAAATTTATTTCAGCATGTAAAGCAGAGGCACGCAGCAGAGTGGGAGAAGTGCCGCTCCTACCAAAATGAAAATAGCTGCAGCACCAGCACAACATCTAAAGTTAATCAAGCAACACGATTTTCAAAAAATCAATTTTTTGTGGAAAAAATCAGAAATTTAATTTTTAGGCCATATCGCCAAGCTCTACCTACACTATATTGCCAAAAGTATTGGGACACCTGCCTTCACACACATGAAATTTAATGACATTCCACTCTTAATACATAGGCTTTAATATGGAGTTAGCCCATTCCATGAGGCATACAACTTCAACTCTTTTGGGAAAGCTTTCCACAAGGTTTAGGAGTGTGTTCATGGGAATTTTTGACCATTCATTCAGGAGAGCATTTGTGAAGTCAGGCACTGATGTTGGATGAGAAGGCCTGGCTTGCAGTCTCCACTATAATTCATCCCAAAGGTGTTCTATTGGGTTGAGGTCAGGGCTTTGTGCAGGCCAGTCTAGTTCCTCCACACCAAACTCGCTCATCCATGTCTTTATAGACCTTGCTTTGTGCACTGGTGAGTGTGACATGTTGGAACAGGAAAGGGCCATCCCCAAACTGTTGAGAGCATGACATTTGAGCATGAAATTATCCAAAATGGCTGTGTATGCTGAAGCATTAAGCGTTCCTTTCACTGGAACTAAGGGGCCAAGCCCAACCCCTGAAAAACAACCACAGACCATAATCTCCCCTTCACCAAACTTTACACGTGGAACAATGCAGTCAGGCAAGTACTGTTCTCCTGGCAACCGCCAAACCCAGACTTGTCCATTGGCTTGCCAGATGAAGTGTGATTCAACACTCCAGAGGACACGTCTCCACTGCTCTAGAGTCCAGTGGTGATGTGCTTTACACCACTGCTTCCGATGCTTCGCGTTGCACTTGGTGACGTAAGGCTTGGGTGCAAATGCATGCCCGTGGAAACCCATTCCATGAAGCTCTCTACATACTGTTCTTGAGCTAATCTAAAGGGCGCACCAAGTTTGGAGGTCTGTAGCTATTGACTCTGTAGAAAGTTGGCGACTTCAGTTGACTGTGGAATATTTAGTAGCAAGGAAATTTCATGAATTGATGTATTGCACATCCTATCATGGTATCGGACGTGAATTCACTGAGCTCCTGAGAGCTACCCATTCTTTCAGAAAGGTTTGGAGAAGCAGTTTGCATGCAAGGGGCTTGATTTTATACACCTTTGGCCACGGAAGTGATTGGAACACCTAAATTCAGTGGTTTGGAGTGGTGTCCCATTACTTTTGCCAATATAGTGTAACTTGTCAGACTTAAGGTCTGGGATAAATGTAAATCAACTAAGATAATAGCCATTTAAACTGGGGTACCTTAAAACAAACAAGGCTAAGCAAGAAATTCTGCTTTTTGAAATGGGTCCCTGGTATTGCTAAATGACTTATTGCTAAATGACTGCGGAATGCAATTAACTCAGGTATGATGTCATACCCAGACTTCCGACCTCCAAAGTAAATGGAATGCAGCATAATATCAAGAGACTGCGACTCTCAGGATTTAAACTGGTTTTGTAATGTAGGAAAAATCAGTCCTGGCGGCCTACTGGGAATTTTCCATAGCCTCCCGATTATTCGCTCTAACTGTGGTGACTAGCATTGCAAAGTGATGGCCAATAGTGGCTTTTTTCACCCTACTGCATGACAGCAGGAAATTTCCACATTGTGATAGCAGACTGTGCAGGAATAAGTAATACCTGCAATTCTGTGCTGAATTTCAAACCCTGGTATGTATTTCCAGGCTGGCTTGCTTGTTCACCAATCATTTAAGTTGGCAAAGTAGGTTATATTGTCTGTGTGTTGCAGATGGTTAAGATTTTTTTTGTAGTAGTATTCATAATATTAATTATAAAGCCAAGCTGCAGAATGCAAGCACAAGTAACATCAGAACTGTGTTAGTGTCAGCTAAGTAAAACTGACAAACGAACTCTGTGTGGTGTGTGAGGTGTGTTTGCAAGTGGGCCAGGGGGTGTCAAAATAGCACAATGTAATGTTTTTTTCCCAACTGAGAAGAACCTGTTTCATTGATGGTGCTGCTACAGTATTAGTTTGCTTATTTACATGTTTGGCATATTTGTTCATTAAACATTTTACTGCCAGATTATAAATTAAATACTAAATAAATGCAATTAAATAAATGCAATACTTTCGTCAAGGTTGGGAGGTCTGAATATATACTGGCAATAATAGGAATGTTTGTTTTTTTGTTTCGGTTTATGCAGTTTTCACCTGTAATTAATCTGCTTCTGGGGGAGGGGGGTGAAAAATATGATGTTTTCATGATGATATAAAAGGGTTGTAGGAGTTTCCTTGGAAATTTAAGCTTTTTTTCTGGGGTAAAAAATGCATTTTATTTTTCAGTTCATTGCTTGGTGTATTGCGACTCCTGTATGTTCCATTCACAAGTAGCTAGTTGGGCTTAATTTCAAAAGTCATCCCTTTCCAAAAAAAAAAGAATAGGAAAGAGTGCCAAATTAACTAGCGGCACATTTATTTCCCGAACATTAAAACATTGACCAAATATAAATAAATAAATTAGAATCGAGTTGCTGTGACAGTTCAGGGCTACATATGTAATACTTGTGGTTGTACTATTAACGGAAAATACTTTTATTTGAAGCAAGTTTTCCAGAGTTAAAGTTTAGTACTTTTTATCTCAATTCACTGGAGCCTTGTGTAACCTAAATTGCCATTTTATGTTCTCTTTATAGGGTACACCCCAAGTTGAGGCTTTTTATGATCAGCTTTTGGCTTATGCCATGAATTGTGACGAGAAGGTTGTGAACAAGGCCATTAATTCCTGGTCAAGACTGGCCTTAGCTGGACAAATAACCCTTCTGGAAGCTTTGAAGGTGTTCAACCCCATGTCAAAAGATCTTTCAGAGACTGAGACACAGCTTAAGTCTTTCCTTCAAGGAATCTGGGATGAGGGCCATAGACCAACAGTTCTCAAAAGCAAGGATGTCTATGGGTACCAGTCATGCATGGCCGCACCCCTTCTGGTAGAGAGAGAGTCTGGAATGCCAGACCTCGAGAACAAAGTTCCTAAGGTTCAGAAGCCCACTAAGAAACGAGGTCGGAAATCTTTGTTGAAGAAGAGGGCAGTCAGTTACACACTGGTCAGCCCAGCCACTGAAATTGTTTTAAAGAATCAGCCAAAGATCTTGTTAACCAACCTCTCACAGGAGTCTCTCAAGCAAATGATCCATTCCACATCACTGCAATCAACTGCTAGTCCCGTGCAACAGTGCTTGAAATTGACCAATATGATCGGCCCCTCCGGTGGCCACACTGCAAGGCTGCAGATTCATTCAGATATGGCTCCACGGGGCATCGCTGCACCCAGTTCTCATCCACCTGAGGCACGGTCTGGAATCCCAGTACAGCCACTGGAAAGTGCTGGCAAGACACCTGAAGGAGTTGCCTCGGAAAATCCGGAGAAGGCGGACATCTCCCTTGTTGGGAAATCCACAGCGGTGTGCGAGAACGGCAGAGTTCTGGAGAAGATTGACAACTGCTACAAAATGGTCCCATTAAGGGTAGGCAGGTCTGATGTTAAGCTAGAATGGAGGGACAGGGACCATGTGACCATTCTTGGTAATCCGGTTGGCCAGGATATGTCCAGGTCCATCTGGATTAGGGAAGACCAACAGGACTTCCAGCCAAATGAAAGCAGTCTGTGGTCCAAGGTAATTAAAGTAGATGATTTGACAACAGACGAAGAAGTGAGACTGAAAGCCCAGAAGATTTTGCAGGTTAATTTGTCTCCTGTGATACACATTAGACCTCTCGTGGCCTATCCCGTATAAACCGAATACTTTTAAATGAACTATTCACCTGCTTCTGCTACTTGGGTTGGTTTTTTAATGTATATTTTTATATGTTGCTGTTGACAAAGTTGCTGAGCCTGACTAGTCTTTAAGATTTATTGTGTATATAAATACCTTGTATCAGTTGAATATAACCTAACAGTCTAATTTAAAATAACCTTAATATGTTTCTGTGAACTATGAACGTATATTAAGGATTTTGCATTGGATGATGCCTTCCCTCCTATTTCAGCACATGTACAAATTGACTCCACACAGCTGCACATATATACACACGCCCATGCGTGTGTCATCAGTTTATAACCCCTGTTGATGTTGGTAATCAGTCTGACAGAGCCATGTCAGTACTATGCATTGTCTATGGAAATGTATACACATTTTACCGGTGCCAATCCTTAGACATACCCATTTAGATACTCCATGGAATTAAGCATGGATTTGTGGCTTTAAATGCCTTAAATTTTGTTTTTGTTTTGGGCGTGTCTTGAATGTGGGTGCTTTGTTTCAGGGCGGAAGTAAACGAAACGTTTTGTTCTCTGAACAAATTTACAATTGGATTGCAGTAAAATCTCATTGTGCTGCTTCGAGTTCTGCTGATGCTGTTTTAATGGTATTTTGCTTTAGCTGATTTAACATTCTCCACCCTCAATCACTGATTGTTTTGCAGTTTAGAAGCAGTCACCATGTTTGCATTCTTAATTGTGCTTTAATGACTCTGGGACAAAGGGCTTCAAAGTAGCCTATAGAATTACTTTTATTTATGGGACTAAAAAGTAATTTAATGACCCCTGAAATAAAATCATTGTGTTTTAAAATTTACTGTATTTTTTATTCAAAAATGTAGCATTACATTTCCTCTTTTTATTTTGTTTTATTTTATAATTCATCGACTGTTATGTTTGTGTTAAAGAATAAATGTCAAATGATTGTTGTTCCCTGGCTGGGGAGGAGACTATATGTTACATTTAAGATGTTTTGGATTTTAAATTAAGGCTATAGATCTCTGAAGGAATGACTGATATTTTCACTGGCGAAGCAACAAAAAATGGTAATGATTGGCAGGTTTTTTTTTTTTTTTTTAATTTTCAGGTTACTTATCGTAGGAAGTGTTTTATACAAGTTCTGTTTTTTTTTTTATATATAAAATGGTTATAAGGCACGATTCACGGTTTTAACCATTGTTTCAGTGTTGTATATTTGGTATTATTGTTCCGACATTGAAATAAAGTTTTCTTTAAAAAGGAAAATGATTCTGCATGAATGATATTATGAGACGTTTTTCCACCTTGATCATACCTGGTACTGGAAGTAGTGAAGTCGGCAGTAATTTTACAAATTATCTGCCTTTATACTTCAACCTAGGGTGCTTAACCAAGTTAACACCATCTGAATATATAAAAAAATGTGAAAATATATTGATAAGTGGTATAACATATATCCATAATACAATAAAAATCACTGAATAACCAGTAGTAGATAAGGCAGCATCAGCTGAAAATGACCACTGCATGACTCAAATCCTTGCTCACATATTTAGTATATTTTGTGGATGTACTGTGGAGCATGTTGAAATAGCAAGTAAAACAAGTACCAGACAGACAAATGAAAATGACTGATCATAGTAATTTCACTGAAAATTTATTTCTAGAACTACGTTTCATTTTATTTATTTTTTTTCGCATTTTATCCTGAGTGACATCAGTTGACAGTCCCTGGAGCAATTGGGGGTTAAGGGCTTTGCTCATGGGCCCAACTGTGAAATTACTATGACGACCCTGAGCTTTGCACCAGTGACATTCTGATCACATGAACAGTCCCAAGCCAGTAAACCACAGTCTACCCTCAAAGCTTTAGCTGTCTTACCACCTTGTCAGCTGAAATTCCAGCTGCAGGGGAGTGATAGCTTGTTAAATCAGAGAAAAGGAAGAATGAGATTTGGCATGGACTTGCATCCCATCCAGCGTGTCCCTTCCTTTGTGCACTGTGGTATATCTATAAGACTAAAATGCGTTGAGGGGTCAAGGTAAGGCTGACCTCAACAGCCAGAGATACACTTACAGAAGGACTCCACATAGCAGTGCCTGTATCTGTCAATAGATCACCTAATGTGGAAGCCTTCCCAACTAAGACAATCGGCTACCAAAAATGTCCCCCTTCCAAGTGCACTACAGTATTGATTCAAAGGCATTTAGTCAAACTTCACTAGTAAAATAATGAACGATGCTTTGACTTTTAACTGAACAACACATTAAGGATGCACTCACATTAGGCCCAAGCAAACTTACTTTGCTGTCAAAACTTATTTGACTAGCATGAATGCTCCATACTGTGCGAAGTACCGGGCATGGCTCAGACAGACTCGGGTATGATATGTATCCAATGCTTGAGCACAGAGCACAATGACATCAATGATACGACTGGCACGTACAGTGGTGGCCAAAATTATTAGAACATTAGGCATATTTGAAAGGTTTCAGTTGTTTTTGTTGAATTGGCCATTAAAATACCCATAAAACAAATGAAATATCCTCAAAGTGATCATTATGCTCTATAAACGATAGAATAGAGCCTTCATAAGGAGAATCACTGTGCTGAGTCCGGACCTCAACCCCATTGAGCACATTTGTGACGAGTTGGAAAATAAACTGGACAGATCTTTTGTACATTTAAAAGAAAGCCTTTGGCTTGAGTTGCAGAAGGCATGGGTTACCGTTAGTTTTGAAGTTTTCAGGAAATATATTGACATTATGCCAGAGAGATGTGCTGCTGTAATTGCTGCAAAAGGTGGACATTCCAAATATTTAAGTTAAAAGTGGATAAAAACAGTAGGTCATGTTTTGGAGGCAAAAAAGGTCACAACAGTCACATCTGTCAGGTGTTCTAATAATTTTGGCCAACACTGTACGTACGCACATGTACACTATACTGGAACTGGAAGGAATGGGTAGGTTATGCAGATTTGTAGTGACAAACATCTTACAAATGAGGTAAAGGGACCATTTTGGTCTAGAGCTGTAGTACACTGACGAGAGTATCCAGGAACAACTGGATATTATACACACAAACTAGATATTTGGTAGAATCAGAAAAACTTCTTATACATACAGCATGATTAAATTAATATCCGCTTCTTCTACACAAAAAGTCACGCAGTGGTGATCAAAGTGTTCTCAGGCTCGGAATGTTAAGTGCAATAAGAGAGCAGACCAGTGGGGATGCAGCCTAAGTATCATCCACACAACTCAAAATGACTGGGGCCTCAATCAATCCATCAAAATACGACTGGAAAGATCAGGTCAGTAAAGGAGCTTGGGACGGGGTCACATGCTGGATCTTCTCCAAAGTGAACTTGAATGTTGGATGAGCTGAGATTATGTTGAGGGTTCTGGTGGTTGAGGGTGCCTTCAAAAATATACCATTAAAGTCAATTGCTAAGTAGAACCAAGTTCGACATTTTGGATCCCCAGACCCCTGCAGTGCCATCAAGCCCCCAGGGGACTCCAAGGCTTGTCCTTGCAGCGTCACCTCGCCTCCTAGGGCCCTCAGGACCCCCTCGCCCACCGAGATTCTGGAAAGCCCATGTCCCTGGGTCTGCACCCCATTCTCTGGGGTCCCGGGGACCCCCCTCCTAAATCCGGTTCCCAGCTGATACACCCCAGCTCCTACCCCGAGTGTATCCACACCCACATCCCCTGTGCCTCCCACTTGTGTCTCTGTCCCTGTTGTCCCTCCACCTGTCAGTCCTGTCTTGGAGCATGTTGTGTGTTTTTTCTGCCCTGTCCCTGCTACACTGTCTAGCCAACCTGATGTCCCTGCACTCCCTGGCTCTGCCTGTGTCCGTTCCCTGGCCCTGGTAATGCCCTGTCATGTCTACCCAGTGTCTCACCTGTTTGCCCTGTCCTGTGTTGGAGCCAGTATGATGCTCCACTTGTCTCCTGCCAGTCCTGGATCTTCCCCTGTCAGGTCCAGTGCCCATAGTGTTGTCCTATGTTTAGTCCTGTGTCTGGTGTTTGTGTCTGCCTTGTGCCTCACCCTGTTCTATTCAGTCCTTTGGGCCAGGTACACAACTCATTCTGTACGTCCTGTTGTCACCTGTCTCTCTCTTGTCCTTGAGTCCCTGCTAGTCCAGTGCCCCTGTCCTCTCCTGCTCCGTGGTCCTGCCCAGCTTGATTCTGTGTCTCCTGCCCTGTTTGGTCCCTGGGTCCCCTCCTCAGACTGTTCTGCATGCCCAGAGTGCATGCATTGGGGGCACTGTCATGCCCTGCCACCATGCCCCTCCTGCTCTCTCCCCAGTGTGGCTAACGAGCGACACCATTTGCTCATTTTGTCTTGCCTCTCGTTTCAGCCCTCATTTGGATCACACCAGCTGCTTCTTGTTTACCCTCTAGTCAACCCTGTATAAGGATGCCTTCCAGTGCTGTGTTCCCCAGTCCGGTCTTTGACATCATCCTAGTGTGTGCGCGTGCGCTCTACTGTCTGCCCTTTTGCTGGTTGTGCTTTTTGTTTGACCCTGAAGGAAATAACAGCTCAAATGGAGGTGGGTTTCCACCGACGTTTAGGGGAATTAATTGTTGATTGATAATTAATTAATCAGTAATTAATTATGAAATATTATGCTTGAGTAGTTGTTCCAATATCAAAGTCTATTATAAGAGTCCCAATTAGTCAATTGCTGGACGATTTAGGTCCAGAATAAGAATGGAATTCACTCATACAGTATCGCTAATTATTCTGAGGTAGACTGTTTGTCCAGCAAACAGTTTCTCTCTGTAACCTAGCGACTCAGCTCTCGGCTGCAGAGAGAGTCTCGCGATACTTGAGGACAAGATTAGGACTTAAAAAGCTTAATAGCGGTTTCGCACCAGTGAAGTGACCTATTGTGAGCACTCACTAAGACGGAGATTTAAAAAGGTGAAAAAGCATGCATTTATTCCTAATGCTACAACTAATTCAGCACAGACATTACACATAACATAAAACAGACACAAAGTGAAATCAAGCAGTAAAATAATAAAATAAAAGCAGTGATTAGATTTAACTGAAAGTACTGTTCTGCAAAAGCAAGCCTAGGATTTAAAAGGGCAACCCAAACTCTAAAAACGGATTAATCAGAACCAGTTAAATGGGTGAGGAATGGAAGGTGGGTTACGTGGTTGCAGAGGTGATGAGGGAGGAAGCGATGATACGGGAGTTCTTTTGCTGAGCCTTTCCTTGTCTTCAGAGAAGCTTTCAGGGTCAAGGCTTTGGGGTTCCCTGGTAAGCTTCACGGCTGGGCCCCTTGGCTTTGCCGTAGGCTTCTCCCGGGTTCCTCCTTCTTTTGCTTTGGTTTCTCAGCTTCTTCTCCATCGGACTTCCTGGGTTGATGACCCAGAGTTCGAAACTTGGGCCAATAGTTTGGTACCTCAGTCCGAGGGACCGGTTGCAGGATGTACGAGTGGCCCCATGGATTTACGGCCTGTCTCAGACCAACTTCAGAGTTGATTCCAATTAAATGAATTTAACTTCGGATACATCCAGTTATATAAAAATCCATCAACACATTCATATTCAGATGGCTTTTACCATCAGTTTGATACCAAACATGGCATTCCAATTTAGGTTCAAACCTTGTACAATTAATTAATGTATACTTTAACTTATCCTGTGCATACTGATCATTACCATTAACGCATAGAATGCATGATTATGTTGCACATCTCACAGCTATGACACTTAATTTGGGGCTGATTTGACAGTTATTACTCCATTAAAAGAACAGCATTGGTTAAACAAATTATAGAATGTGGTAAACTTGGCTGTTACACGGGTTTGACAAAAATTTAACATGCATTCCTTGGTTTCTTTTGAGACAAAGAAAACTAAGAAAAAAGGGTGCCAATGGCTGATTTATGGGAATGAAGCCACACCGTCCCACTCTGTGGAGGCTGAGAGAGGAGGGGGCTTTTCCTAGCTCCACAAAAAAAATAACTAATGCTCTAAAATACCTCTAAACACTTGGTTACACTACTTAAACTCATAGTGTACTCATAGTATATACCATTATGATTGTCTAAAGACACATACACATCAAACGTTTAAATAATGATGCTGAATAATAATGAAAACATACATGCAAATACACGTATATGGCATATATTGGGAAACTTTGGAAAGGCTCTTTGTTTTAATTCAACAATTGTGGGTGACTGTGAGGGGGGGTTCGTTCGAGAAGCTGCGGAACTCCCCTGCATCTTATTGGCCTTCTTCCAGCCTGCTGGGTCCCTAAATTATCAGGACCTTCTTCCCTGGTCCTCTGTATCTGAGAGTCATAAAACTTGGAATGCTGGTCTCCCCTGTGCTCTAGGGAGTCTCGATTGTGTGGGCGCAGATTCGAACCCCTGGTTCTCCTTTGTAATATGGCCGACTGGTACCTTCAGAGGCCATAAAACTCGGAATGTCGGTCTTCCTTGTAGCCCATTATCTGAATGCCCGTGCTGTATGTGTGTGTGTGATCCTACAACCCCATGTGGTATTTTGGTTTTCTCAGTTCCCATTTCCTTACAATAAATCCTTTATTGGTTTTCACATAGACCTGCTCCTGCCTCCTTCATGTTTTGGAACGTCAGGTATTTCTGGGTGTACAACAAATTATTTTAATAAGCAGATAAATCATTTGTATGGCAATATCCTCCCATAGTAAGGTCACCCCTTACCATAAGTGTATATAATATAATTAATATAATATAATATAATATAATAATTTCTATATTTTCTACATATGAAGATTTGACTATGCCCAAAATAAACCTTCAACGTTTCACAGCATATTGCTGGAAATATATGAAAATTTTGGCAGGTCAGGCCAAACGTATAGGACAGGATAAACCCAATATACATGCAGCTTATCATATAGAGGAATAGAAAATAGTGTCTTAAAATTTCTACATGAGAAATGTTATCTGGAGATGATTCAAGGCCCACAATGCAGGCTGCTGTGGCTTCCAAACAAATTTATTTGAAATTACTGAGTAACCATCTTTGCCGCTTGTTCTCTTGCATTTATGGAGCTTAAAAGCCATCATTTCATGCACTAAAGCATTTTTGTAACCTCAGTTGGGTACAACCTCAGCACAGAGATTTGAAAAGATTAATCCTCGTCTAATGCACATATGTGTATGTATATAATCCAGCTAGTGGACTCAAGAATACTTTGATATGTATGAATGATCTGGTGCTCGACCAACCAACACAAACTTGGGTGGATTACATTTGATGACTATGCCCAAGCATTTACACCACTGGACAACTGCTCCATAGCAAGGAAGCACTTCTGCTTGTGTATTTTAGATCTTTGTTACCTTATGTTGCTTTTTTGGTCATTCCTTTGGAGTCCTGTCTCATTTCACTTCGGGGTTGGGGGGGGGGGTCAGGTTGGAAGGTTGGGTCTGCAGGCTGTTACTTGGTCCCCCCCCCCATCTGACACACAGGTTGCCCCTAGGGTTAGGCTTTTGTCCAAGGGCATTTTTAAAGGTACACCAAGAACTGATTAGATTAATGTGACCAATGCATTTTATATTTGACTTTCATTCATATTTCCACAAGATTTTCCGGGTCCATTTTCATGAATCAGGGCATCTAGAATCTTTGAATCTTTTGCCATGATACAGGAAGGTACCCCCCCCCTAATTACTGGTAATACAGGTAGAGTTTTTTTTTTTTTATAAATGCTATAATAAAAATTTCTAGTGGGTTCACTATTCAAGCATTTTTCATCATTTCTCCTATCATAATTGTTCAGACATAATATCATTTGCAATTATGTAATAACCAGAGAACCAGAATTCTTATATAATTTCACCAGCCAAATTCTAACGACGGGGAACAGTAAGGATACACTAACCTCTATTTCAAATTGCAGGGAGAAGAGCTGTACTACTGCTTTGGGGGCGCGTGCATTTCAGAATATTATAGACAGAAGAAACTAGATCATAGCCCATTTTGCAGTAAGTTAATACATTTTAATGGAGTTCCACTCAATAATTATTTTAATTTTCTTCATGTAATGTCCTGCATACCCAGAGGAACCCCACAAAATATTGGATATACAGTATATCTAGCTCAGTATTTTCTGAGATCTTTCACACTCTGATACCACAAGAGATATTTCAGGCACAATTTGCATTGTGAGCCATGAAAAGACCATATTTAAACAGTGAAACATTTCTGTTTTCACTTAGCCTGTGGATTTAATGTTGAAAGTGGAATTCTTAGGTTCCTGTTCAAACATAGTCCTCCTTTCCGTTATCATCTCTGCATACTTCATTCGGTATTTTCTAGATGACAGTGATTATGATGGTAAAGCAAATGCTAGGAATTTACATAAAATGTCTTTACTTATGAGAAGAAGTCAACCCTACAGCAATGACCTTCTGAACCTTCGAATTCTGTAGAAATTTCCCAGTGTTGGTTACTCGGATTAGTCATGTCAAGGTGGAATTGTAGACACTACAATTTTTTAAATATATTCCTTTGAGCTGCATCCTCTGCCTTTGTATTTTGATGGCAGAAACCGGTTGACTTATTTCCACTTTGTCCATAGAATTGTAGGTCAATAATCTGATGCAAATTTTTTGTGTACATATGGTTTAGTTAAATCGATGACATATTTTGTCCTTGTTGGGGAGACATCATCAATTACACTACAAAAGATCCGTTTGTTCAGCTGACATTGTTGACTGTCGTGCTTGATTTTCAGTGTCAATTTCTTCAATAAGCAATGGCCTTTGACTGTAGAAGCAACATGGTAGTGTAACTGAATATTGAATATAACTTAATATTGCAATAAACGCATAAAATTTTAATTTAGAGATTAAATCTGTTTTATGTGATATTTTAAAGTGAAATCATTATCTTTATGAGTACACTTAAATACACTCTAGGTGCATAAAATGTTCAGTATTTCTCATTCTTTTGTGGTTACACCATTTGACCAAACATTTCAAAATGTAAATTCTCCCCTGTCATTTATATTACACCATATATATGCAGTTGTTATGACTAGAGACACAAAGGACTCGAGATCAGGTGTTGGGACAAAGCAAAAGAGGTTTATTGAACATAAAAATGAACAGAATCTGGAAACAAACTGAACTGTGAGGGATTAAAAAGGGAGGACTGACAACCAGGAAGGGCACAGACAGACATCAGAAGGGTTTTAAGTGACTGGACAAGGAAACACAGGACTGGTAGGCACTTATATACAGAGGTAATGAGGGAGCTAATGAGAGGCAGCTGGGAGTGATCAACACAAGGGTGAGGAATGAGAGGTAAGACAAGTGACAGGCGTGGCTTGTTAGGGTCACGCTATGGAGGAGGCATAAGGGTTAGGTGGACATGGAGGACAGGGCGTAACAGCAGTGCCCATATTTATTTCTATATATAGTGCCACAATAATGTTTCGAGAAAAGCTCAAATATCCAAATTTCATCAGAATTATCTATTTTCATGTTTTCATTTGAAAACATTTCATTTGGGCGGTTAGTCATTTTTTATATTTTCACCATTTTTATATTTTTACAATTTATTATTATATATCAGAAGATTTGGTTTGGCAAAAATTTGGTTGTTGAGCTTCCATCCTTCTGACGGGCATCACAAAAACGTATTTCAATAAGAGGAACATACTACCCCTTTATAAATTAATTGAAGATACTAAAAAAACATTTTTGATAACACTCTACTTGAAGCTCTCATTTATTATGCATTATAATGGTCGATATAAGAATGGGTGAGGAACCAGACAAAGTGTGGCTCAATAGACCCCTTATGATGAGAAAAAGCATGGATTTACAGTTTCCCTCATCTGGACGCGGGTCACCGGGGCCCCCCTCTGGATCCCTGGGGGTGAGGCTCGATGGCAAGCACCTGGTGGCCAGGCCTGCACCCATGGGGCCTGGTCGAGTACAGCCCGAAGAAGGAACGTGGGTCCCCTCTCCAATGGGCTTATCACCTGTAGGAGGGGCCAAGGTGGTCGGGTGCAGTGTGAGCTGGGCGGTTGCCAAAGGCCGGGACCTTGGCGGTCCGATCCTCAGCTGCAGAAGCTAGCTCTCTGGCAGGGAAGGAGCCTGAGCTGATGCGCGAGGTTAAGCGGTTCCGACTAGATATAGTCGGACTCACCTCGACGCATGGCTTGGGCTCTGGAACCAGTCTCCTTGAGGGGGGTTGGACCCTCTTCCACTCTGGAGTTGCTTGCGGGGAGAGGCACCGAGCAGGAGTGGGCATACTTATTGCTCCATGGCTGGGTGCCTGTACATTGGGGTTTACCCCAGTAGCCTCCCTTTGCCTTCGGGTGAGGGGACTGGTCCTAACTCTTGTTTGTGCTTATGCGGTAAATGGCAGTTCAGAATACCCATCCTTTTTGGAGTCCTTGGAAGGGGTGTTGGAGTGCGCTCCTCCTGGGGACTCTCTTGTTCTGCTGGGGGACTTCAATGCTCATGTGGACAATGACAGTGAGACCTGGAGTGGCGTGATTTAGAAGAACGCCCCCCCCCCAATCTGAAAGCTGTGTTTTGTTAGTGGACTTCTGTGCTCGTCACAGATTGTCCATGATGAACACCATGTTCAAACATAACATGCACTTGGCACCAAGACACCCTCGGTCGCAGTTTGATGATCGACTCTATGGTCATGTCGCCTGACTTGCGGCCTCATGCATTGGACACTCGGGTGAGGAGAGGGGTGGCGCTGACAACTGATCACCACCTGGCACTACCTGGGTTGGCGCCGCTGGTGGTGGAGGAAGCCGGTCAGGCCTGGCAGGCCCAAACGTATAGTGAGAGTCTGCTGGGAACATCTGGCAGAACTCCTACCTCTTGCAGAACTTCGCCCACATCCTGAGGGAGGCGGGGGACATTGAGTCCGAATGGGCCATGTTCCGTGCCTCCATTGTGGAGGGAGCAGACCGGAGCTATGGCTGTAAGGTGGTCGGTGCCTGACACAGCGGTAATCCCCAACCAGCTGGTGAACCCCAGCAGTGAGGGATGCTGTCAAGCTGAAGAAGAAGTCCTACTCGAGTGTAGGAGGAGTTTTGTGAGGCCATGGAGAGAGACTTTCGGAAGGCTTCAAAGAGATTCTGGTACACCATTCGATGGCTCAGGGTGGGAAAGCGGTGCAGCATCAACACTGTTTATGGTGGGGATGGGGCACTGCTGACCTCAACTAGGGACATTCTGGGTCGGTGGAAGGAATACTTCGAAGACCTTCTCAATAACACCAACACACCTTCTAATGAGGAAGCTGAGTCTGGGGACTTGGGGGTGGACTCCTCTATCTCTGGGTCTGAGGTCACTGAGGTGGTTAAAAAGCTCCTTAGTGGCTGGTCCCTGGGTGTGGATGAGATCCGCCCGGAGTTCCTCAAGGCTCTGGATGTTGTAGGGCTGTCCTGGTTGACACGCATCTGCAGCATCATGTGGACATCGGGGGCAGTCCCTCTGGACTGGCAGACCGGGATGAATTATCTTTAAGAAGGGGGACCCGAGGGTGTGTTTCAACTATAGGGGGATCACACTCAGATTCAGGAGGAGTGTGGTTTTTGTCCTCGCCTTGGAACAGTGGACCAGCTTTATACTCTCAGCAGGGTCCTGGAGGGTGTGTGGGAGTCTACATGTGGTTTGTGGATTTGGAGAAGGCATTCGATCATGTCCCTTGGGGAGTCCTGTGGGGAATGGTCCGGGAGTATGGGGTGCCAGGCCTCCTTATAAGGGCTTTTCGGTCCCTGTATGACCGGTGTCAGAGCTTGGTCTGCATTGTCGGCAGTAAGTCAGACTCTTTTCCGGTGAGAGCTGGACTCGACCAATGTTGCCCTTTGTTACCGATTCTGTTCATAACTTTTATGGACAGAATTTCTAGGTGCAGCCAGGGCATTGAGGGTGTCCGGTTTGGTGACCTCAGGATTAGGTCTCTCCTTTTTCCAGATGATGAGGTTCTGTTGAGTTCATCAGACCGTGACCTTCAGCTCTCACTAAAGCAGTTCTCAGCTGAGTGTGAAGCGGCTGGGATGAGAATTAGCACCTCCAAATCCGAGACCATGGTCCTCAGCCGAAAAAGGGTGGAGTGCTCTCTCCGGGTCGGGGAGGGGGTCCTTCCCCAAGTGGAGGAGTTTAAGTATCTCGAAGTCTTGTTCACGAGTGAGGGAAGGATGGAGCAGGAGATTGACAGGCGGATTGGTGCAGCGTCAGCAGTGATGCGAGCACTGCATCGGTCTGTCATGGTGAAGAAGTTGAGCCAAAAGACAAAGCTCTTGATTTACCAGTCGATCTACGTCCCTACCTTCACCTATGGTCATGAGCTCTGGGTAATGACCAAAAGAACAGGATAGCGAATACAAGTAGCCGAAATGAGTTTACTCCGCAGGGTGGCTGGGCTCT
This sequence comes from Petrocephalus sullivani, assembly GCA_026780845.1. NCBI lineage: Eukaryota > Metazoa > Chordata > Actinopteri > Osteoglossiformes > Mormyridae > Petrocephalus > Petrocephalus sullivani. The sequence goes on along the minus strand of JAODKM010000118.1, from coordinate 7,297,592 downwards.
CCCTTAGAGATAGGGTGAGAAGCTTGGTCATTTAGGGGGGACTCAAAGTAGAGCCGCTGCTCCTCCGCCTCGAGAGGAGCCAGATTAGGTGGCTCGGGCATCTGGTCAGGATGCCTCCTTGACGCCTCCCTGGTGAGGTGTTCCGGGCATGTCCTACTGGGAGTAGGCCCCGGGGAAGACCCAGGACACGCTGGAGAGACTATGTCTCTTGGCTGGCCTAGGACCACCTCGGGATTCCCCCCAGAAGAGTTGGATGAAGTGGCTGGGGAGAGGGAAGTCTGGGTTTCCTTACTTATGGCGCTTTTCCACTGCATAGTACGGCACGACACGGTTCAGTTCAGCTCACTTTTGGGGGGTTTTCCACTGG
>JAODKM010000118.1:7254197-7270267 GCA_026780845.1 Petrocephalus sullivani | reverse complement strand
TCGTTTGATCCAGTTCACCTAAAAGATTTGTTCTGATTGGTTCACCAGCTCATTCAGTGGCACTTCCTGTTTGCATAGAATAGATCTTAAAACTTGTTTTCCGATTAGGCTAAATAATGCTAAGAAGTGAGATAAATATCACCAATAAGTCATATGAGAAAAGTAATATTTGTTATTGAATTATAATCTAAGTCTTCTCTTCTCTAAAATCCAATTGCAGCATACGGCTGGTCACTGCACATATAAGCCATGTACTAGGCCAGTGTATTTCACTCACGACTGAGGCCATTTGCTCACTGTAGGCATCTACATTCAGTCCCAGGTTTAGTTTTCAGCCAATCACATGCTCGCTTACAGCACGCCCTTATATGTCTCATATGGCCATTGTTGAGGAGGGTAGTAGCATTCACGTCATATTTATGAGGACAAACAGATGAATGAAAAGAACGAATCTTCGCAGGAAAGTGAATGTGAGTGATTCCTTCCTGTAAGGGACTGGTTCCCCAAACGTCACACCATTAAAAGAGAGCCATAGCTACAAGTACTGCTGCCAACCGTCCACAGTCTGGTGACAGAGCGGCCGTACAAAGCAAAACAGGACAAGCACACTTCAGTTTGAGAGGCAAAATTAAGGGCAATGATAGCCTAACTTTTTAATTGGACTTCATCTTATTTGGTAATCTTTTTAGCTAAGGTAATCATGGCATGCAGTACATTTGTGTAAATATTCTCTGTTACTAGCAAATGTGCCCAGTAAAGTGCAGACCTCTGTCAAGGAGCTGTGTTGCTGGTTACTGAGTTATATCTTACTAATTTAATTAACTATAAAAGAAATCGCATAAAAAATATAGGGGACAAAATTGGATACCATGTAAAGCTCAATAACACCATGACCTAATCTAATTATGTACAATAATAGTGTAACTGGCAGTGTTTAAAATGTATTCAAAGATGTTCAATGACTTTATAGCTCAGCAGCTGCAACTGAATAAATGTTTTAAACATATTCATTATTGGCTATATTTTATTTGACTGATATTGACAAAATGTTATTTAATAATAATATTTTTAAGTTCCATGTTCTTCCCATGGTCTTCTATTTATCCATCAACTTTCTTGATGTTTTAGATTTTTTTACTGTGGTATCATTTCAGTATCGGTATCAGAAGATTTTTGGTAGGTATTGTGACAACACCTCATTAGTCTGGCAGCTCTAGGATTCAGCCTGGAAAGCTTCCAATCACAGCCATAGCTGCTGAACCACACACCACCAAAATGCTGTCAAATGTGCCCTTGGAGGTACCGGGGGGGGTGGACTCACATAGCTGAGGGAGCCTCTGCAGGTCAGGCCGTCGCCTAGGAAGGCCTTCCGGCAGGTGCATGTCCTCTCGCCGGGTCCGGTGTATGTACAGCCGGCATTTGGGCTGCAGTCGCCATTGTTCTGTGAGAGCAAGAGGAAGGGGAAGGTGCATCTGGTGAGTTTTCCATCATAGCTTTACTCTTTCCGGTTCTTCAGGCTTCTGGTTTGGTGGCTATGGTGTCCCCTTGCCCACCAAGAAACAGCAACATGATGGTGGCAGAAAGTGTGCAGACAGGCAAACAGGATACCTTTTGCTGATGTACTCTCTGGACAAGTCCTGGCCTGGGTTTGGTAGGTTTCTGAAATCTACTTAAGTGTCCAATGAACATCTACAGCCCTCCACCTAGAGTGGGCCTGTTCCCCAGGAACCAGCTCCTGCTTATGTATCCTGACTGCTTTCACAGATTGGTCTGAGTCTAATGTTCTCGTTGACCCTGCTCTGCTTTTGGGAGCATCAGGCCAGGCCTCGAGACAGATACCCAATAAATAACTCGCATCAATCTGGAGGCATCGTCTATGCACCAGGAATCAGAATCAGGATTACGGCCCGAGTATGTTCACACATGCAGGGAATTTGTCTCCGATTGTCAGTGGCTCGCATATAGACAGCAAGCACAGACACAAACACTTCAACAAAGTACATTCCAAAAATATGAAAAGGTATTCATTTTTGGTTATAAATCACCAAATTTGGTATACAGCATAAGCCTCATATTTTATAACAGTGTACATCTTATATATTTATAACATTTATAAAAGAGAAAGGCTTGGAACAGATTTGTTTTTCAGAAACTAGCTGTGTTAAAATGTTTATTAGGAGATCCTCCTTGTAAAATTTAGCATGTTTGCAAAATGCATTTCTGACGTCGTTTTCGCTAATTCTAAAATAATTTTACACAGCAGGCATTTTAACAGTTTAACTGTTGACCAATACCGATAGCTGGCCGATACAATCAATGCATCTCTAATGCAACCTGCATTTATGGTGGATAAGTGTGCCTATTAGTGCAAGGAATGTGGGAGTAAATATATTATATGCAGTACAACACAAAAAGGATGGTGAGTTATTGTCACAGCCTGCTCACCCTTTCCATCTGATTCTCCTGTTTTCCCCCTGGCCTGGCTCTAAACAAGCCACTTCTGATGCTCGTTTGTCTTACGTCTTGTTCCTCTCCTCATGATAACCATTTACAGCTGCCACTTGTTTGCCCCTTCGTTAGTCTAGTATTTAAGTGCTTCCCAGTCCTGTGCTCCCCAGTTCTGTCATTGTTATCTGTCTGTGATCCAGTGTTGCGTGTCAACGTCCCCTGCTTGGGTTTTCCCTGTAGTACCACTTGCCTTCTGATCGTGCCTTCACTATAGGAGGTGACAGTTATTTTCAACAATGAGGCATTGTTGCAATGTGGTAATGGGGAAGGGGGTGGGGGCAGCTGATCCGGGGCACTTAGGTCAGCTGTTCATGAAAGTGAAGGATTGTGGGAAGAAACTGCTCTTGTAGCTGATCATTTTACAGCACAATGATCTGTAGCACCTGCTTTAGGCATATTACCAATATATAACCAAGACGTGCATCTATACACACACAACATATAAAATGAGCTGTTTACCGTCTTGCATGGATTTATTGGCTGACACTGGTGCCCATCTCCAGAATAACCAACCATGCAGTTACATGCAACCTGCGAACCGAGGAAAGATGAGTTAAGTGGCATCGTATTGCTCCGAGGATCACAGCTGATATAGAAAGCTCTCTTTTGCAACAGCTTTAAACATGAACGTGCGTGTGAGGATCGTCAGTCGAGGAAGGGCTCGTCTCACCTGGTTCGGTCCAGTTTTGAGGCAGTCTGCGTTTGTGTGGCACCCCCCGTTGTTCTCCAGACAGCCGTCGATTTCTGTTTCACAGGAACAGGGAATTGAGAATTGTGACTCTTTACCATCAGGCTCAGAGACTGCGGCAAGCTCCGCCCTTATTACCTGTAGGATACTTTTTCTTGGAAGAGACAGCAGTAATGTGGACTGTGGGTCTCTGAGGACTGGGTTTAGTAACTCTGCACTAACGCATCATAGGTCTGCAAGTTCGTTAAATATGATTTGTTTGTTTAGTAGATATTTTTATATAAAGTAATGGTATTTTAATGGTAAAGTAATTGGGGGTTAGGGGTCTTGGTCAGGGATCCAATGGTGACATCACTTTGTTAATCCTGGGATTTGAACCTACAACATTCCGATCACAGGCACAGACTCATAACCTGCTGAGCCACACACCGCACCCCAAAATGCTTCAGCTGAGCAACGGTGGGATTTGTCACCCCCAAAACAGGCAGGCCCTGGGCCGTGACCCCCTCTCTCCAGTCGCCCGAGTCGCAGGCCTGACTCACCCAGACACACGACCCCATCCCCCACATAGCCGTCCAGGCAGCTGCAGATCCGCTCCCCCGGCAGGGTCTTCATGCAGCTAGCATGTGGCGAGCATCCGCCGTCGCTCTCCTCACAGGGATCAATCTCTGCGTGTGATAGATACACATCCACCGGTCAGCGCCTTAAAACCGCTGCTCTTAAACACAGCTGCCATTGCCTGCCCAGACTGAACCGCGGCTCTGAAAAGAATTATACTGCCCAGTGACTGTACAACACAAGCAATACACACCCTTCCAATATGGATCATGGAAGTTAGATATCAAATCAAATTCCTGCACGATGTTGTGAAATTTAAAATGGTGCCAAGAAATCACATAAGGATAATGAAATATGGGAAGAGGAAAGGAAGCTATTTGCACAAGTACATTAGAATTTATTCATTTTCACATCTCATCTTGTGCTGCTTTTTAAAGACATGCACACATGTAGAGGTGAGCGTATAGCTTGGGGTCTGAGTGCATGGTCAGTCCATTTATCCAGCACCCCCAGGCATTACTCAGAAAGCTAAGGACCTTGCTGAAGGGCCCGATGTAGATGTAGATATTCTGCCAAGCATGGGATTTAACCCGCCGACCTTCTGATCGCAGACACAGAGGCTGAGCCCTCTGAGCCACACCACACACACCTACATATACCATTAGTCACAGTGGGAGCTTTCAAGTCTAACCCTAAGATCCAAAGGCTATAACTTGAGCTCACCTTGGCAGGTGGTTCCGTTGCCCTGGTAACCAGCCATGCAAGAGCAGGTGGGAGGGGATGCTGGACTGTCGGCAAGGCAACTGCATGACGATGAAGACCTGTTAGTATGAGTCTAGGTGGAGAGTGATGCTCTGCATTGCATAGCAACCTTTAATGTGGTCGTAATAGCACAAGGGCTCGAAATACCACCCGTCCCCTCACACAAAGACTATACAAGTGACCTCTGCTGTGTGCATGATCCCTCCTCAGCATTAAGGCAAGGCAAGTACATTTCATACACTGAAGCAATTCTAGGTGCTTTGCAGAGAAAAAGATATAGTAATATAGACAAGTAATTAAATGTAGTGAAAGAGTTTATAGCAGGTAAATATGGTAAAAATAAAGTAAAAGAAAGTATAGAGCAGTGCCTGAATAAATCAAAGGCATAGCTAAATTAAATTAAACGTTTTCCCATCCTGGGGGCACACAGACTTACTTCCACTTCTATATTCCTAATGTTCGGTTAGGAATGACCAATGGAAGCACATTCACAGGCTTACTGCCGGCATCATTTCCTGCAGCATCAGTTGCTCGAGTGTGGGAATGACATTCTGTCTGTCCCAGCAGGAAAGGGAAGGCGCACTCACTTGGCATTGTCGTCGCAAACACCCCCGCAGGCGTCGGACGTTATCTCTGCCGAAAGTACCCGGCAAAAACGGGCCAAGTCAGGGAGAATGAACAGATAAAAACAGCATTACACCAAATGACAAGCTATGGTTATACCGCACTACACATACCTTCCCAATGCATTATAATGTATTCATAAAGCATTATAAACCCAGTTATAACACTTTAAAAAGGCATAACACATTACAGTCATGTGTATTATGCATTATGAATGCTCATCTTATCTATAATGCACTATAAACACCTTCATAATGCAGCACAAAGCATCATTAATTGTTATTCTGGTCATTATAATGCATTATGAGATCTTCATAGAGAATGTTATTATTGCCCTTTTAATGGAAATAGTAATGAAAAGCTATGAATGGTGCAGCTTTTCCATTATAGCGTTCAAAATGTCTTCTTTTTGATATGTTACATATGGGGTCATGTTTTAAACGCCAGGTTTAGATATGGTATCACTTTTATTAATTTAGATGAAATCCCTGCAGTCAGGATTCAATCAGAGGTGAGGTACAATCAGAAAACAGAGTCCAGCAAACGAAGTAAAAGTGATCTTTGAAACAGGAAGCTGGTGATGTGATCTTATGGAATCTTGCTCTCATAGTCATCCTGCTGTGACTCACCCAGAGAACAGCTCGCGCCCTTCCAGCCCTTGTGACAAAGGCACCTTCCGTTTCCATCCACGCCGTCCAAACACTTGCCGTGACTGCAATTACACACTGCACATGGAAACAAAGTGCACGACATTGACAAGTATTTCAATATAATAACATTTATTGACACTTGTGCACCCTGATGGCTTTAGCTCAGTCATCTGGAATGTTCCTCTGCCAAGCAGCCATTCTTCGCCAGGGAGGTACATGTACATTTTCAGCTTCTTCAGGCTTTAAGCCATAATTAACGATGCCTGAACTAGTGGAGCTCCTTGTGAAGGTGCCCAGCTATTTCTGGATGCTTCTGTTGGCAGACAAGTGGGCTGTTTTTGGGGATGGTGTGTGGCTCAGCTGCCAAATCCGAGGGCTGGCAGACCAGTGACCCAGCCGGGCCCTCGAGGGAGACCCCTAACTCTGGGGGTGCTACACATTGGCTGACCCTGCACTGTGACCCCCCCCCCCCAACCACCCCCCCAAGCTTACTCTCACTTTGCTCTCACAAACAAAATGGGGCAGGTGAAAAGAACATTTCCTCACAAGAATGAATACAATATCACTATTATTTCAAATTATAAATCCAAAGACAGATCACCGTCCAAAATCGGCAATATGTTCAGCATCCAAAGTGACCACAATCCAGTTAGCCTTGTTGGCTAAAGAAGGCCTGGCCTGCATCTAAATTTAATCCTGTTTCTATCTGGTTCTTTGCTATTTCCCTGGTCTCATCTTCACATGGAGAGGGACACGTGTTGTAACTGACACATCTGCTCCATGTACAAAAACGCTCTACAACCTGGGAGCAAGATGACAACTTACAGGCCCCGTTAGCCTGGGTCGAACATCATAAACAGCGACTCTTAGTAACAGTCAGACTGCACCCTTCTTGCTCAGACCAGGCCAGCTCACAAAGGCAGAGGAAGAGCTTCTTTCCCTAAGCTATTTGGATCATTAATGAGGAGTGTGTCTAAGGCCCATGTGTGACCAATGCTCCTCTACAGTCTACTCAACATGTACATGTATATACATATACACAGCAACTGTACTGATTACATAGGTAAATGTTGACTTGCTTATTCAATTGACTGTTTGCACTGCTGCCTGTCACTTTACTACTAATTGCAGACTTTATTTATTTATATATCCATATTTATGGATATTTATGATCAATGTTTATTGTTTTATCTCTCAGACTCAGGCAACCAGGCATTTCACTGCACTTTAGGCTGAGTATGTGTATATGTTTAACAGTGTATGTGACAAATGAATCTATGATTGATTGATTTATTGACTGACTGACTGAGTGATTGACCACAATCTGTAGCATAGTCCGTCACAGCTCAGCACACGACTATTCAGGAAAGCCGTTTTATCAACGTGGGCCTCTTACGAGACACGGAGGAATGCGGCCCGAAGTCAGCCACGAGGGGGAGCGATGTGACCGGCGCTCGCGCTATCACCTGACTTGCAGTCCTTGCCGTATCTCCCGGGTTCGCAGGCTTCGCAGGCCGTCCCGTGGAAGCCCTCGTAGCACAGGCACTCGCCGCTGCCGAAGGCGCCGTCCCGACATGAGCCGTTACCCGAGCACCAGTTACCCAGCTTCCCTGGGCATTTGAAGCAGCCGTGCCCGAAATATCCCGGGCAGCAGGAGTGGTCCTGAGACAAAGGCGGGTACGGTGAGTCCATCTGGCCGCGCCGCAACCTAAACAGTGAGGTGCGTAGTGATGCACGGCGCTCGTACCACTGTCCTCTTGAAACAGCTCATCAGGCAGCCAGGTACAGACTTCACGCTCGGGTAATTCCTGTATTTGCAGTTCGGTTCCATGTTAGACGGGAACGCCGGCGTCTCCTGAAAAGCCGTGCATCCGGCAAAGTCTCACTGGCGGCAAGGAGATCACCGACTGACATACCTCAGGGCGGCCGAGGAACGAGCCGAGACTTACGGGCATGGAGTTATGTGGACATTTTGGGGTCCTTCTGCAGGATCCACATTTTCCCTAAGAGATTCAAACATGCAATACCAGGTTATCACACTCAGTGGCTTCCAGCCATTTCAGTTATATAAAGACTAAAGTACAGATCTAGTCCACCTGAAAATGATACGCACAACTTAACTTCAATGAGATGACTGCTGCGAAAGTGGGATGCTTACTCTGATTTTTCTCACTGCGTCTTTGATGCAGCGATTCTTGTGAATTTCAAGGAGCTGGGAAATGCTGAAGACAGCCCCGTTCCTGGTTACGGTGAAGTTTCCATCTAGGGCGACTTCATTGGCAAAGGTCTGCAAAGGGAAGGTGAGGCACACGTCGAGTCAATCCTGCTTATCGAGGAGCTAAAGCTCCCCTGGAGTGGAGGCCGTGCCGTGTTACTGCACCTCGTTCAGATGGTTAGTATGAAACATAATCTGGTGGGCGGGGCCCAGCAGCGTGCTCTTCACCGTCCCGTTCCTGAGGTCATCGGGATACAGCCACTCACCGACAATGACGTGGTACCTGAGGGCATCTTCATCCTATTGGGATCAAATACTGATAAACAAAGCTGAAACAGCGAAACATTACATTACCTTAAAAAATTACATTAAAAAGTATTTAGAAATTAAATTAGATTTTTAATTACGGTACCATAAGGTAACATTCTGGAAACCACATTACAGCTGCTAGTTTTACAAAGTATAGATTTTTTTTAAGTACTGATTTAAAAGCCCAATGAAATACATTTTGGTATAATCGGTAAAGTTGACATACCAGCCCTGTGGAATTCCTCTCACTCATATGTTTCCTAATGGCGTCATCAAGTGGGACAAAGATGGTATATTTTTGCGACTGGATGATGTCTGTCAGATTGTAAAGCTGTCAAAAAATAAGAATAACATTTCCACTTAACATAATCACACATACAGGCAGTTCTCAACAATGTGTCAAAAATATACTAGTAGTAAGTACTAAGGAAGACATATAAGATACACTATATGCACAATAGTATTGGGACACACCTCTTAATCATTGAATTCAGGTGTTTCATTCAGATCCATTGCCATAGGTGTATAAAATCAAGCACCCAGCCATGCAGTCAGGTTTACAAACATTTGTGAAAGTCACCAACGCTGTTAAGTAAATAATTGTTCCAAACTTCCTCTGGCATAAACCCCAGCACAAAAACCAGGTGCCGGGAGTTTCATGGAATGGGCTCCCATGGCCGAGCAGCTGCATGCAAGCCTCACATGGTCACGTTACCTGCCTGGCTGCATTGTGCAAATTGTAAAGTTTGGTGGAAGAGGGGTAATGGGCTAGGTCCCTTAGTTCCAGTGGAGGGAACACTACCAATATATTTTGGACAATTCTATGCTTCCAATTTTGTGGGAACAGTTTGGGCTTTTTCTGTTCCAGCATAACTATGCCCCAGTACACAAAGCATGGTTGATAAAGACATGGTTTGATGTGGAGGAACTTGACTGACCGACACAGAACCCTGACCTCAACCCCATCAAATATTTTTGGGATGAACTAGAACAAAAGATGCGAGCCAGGCCTTCACGTCCTGGCTCAAAAATGCTCTTCTGGATGAATCGGCAAAAATTCCCACAGACACACTCCAAAATCTTGTGTAAAGCCTTCCCAGAAGAGTGGCAACTGTTATAGCTGCAAAGGGGGGACCAGCTCTATATTGATGCTATGGATTTTGAATGGGGTGTCATACAAGTTCCTGTAGGTGTAATGGTCAAGTGTCCCAATACTTTTGTCCATTTGGTGTAAGTAAGAAGAAAAAGGTAACAAAAATATATTTTCTGTGTATGTCACCTGTCTGCATTAATGCTTCCGTAAGCTCTAAATATCTTGGATCAGTCCAGATGTGTGTGAGTCGGTTTTACATACGTCTAGAGGCGCTTGTATAGCCAAGTCAATGCAGAGGCCACCTGGCACGATGGAAAGAATGGTGACATTTCACCTCTGTAAAACCTTCATCTTACCAGCGCAGCCTGCCTGAACAGACTGAAAGCTGGAGTTTGGTTCAGCAGCTCTGTCAAGGTGGGGGGCATCGGGGGCATGTCAGAGAGTCGGGGCATCAGAACCTGAGGAGAATCCCTCACCAGTGTCATTGTTATTAACCTGCCATCATCACATCATCATTGTATCATTATAGCCCAATGTGGAGTGGAACAGAATAGAACAGAATAGAATTGAGCCATTTACACAGATGGTTCTCTTGTGTGGTTCCCTGATGGTGGAATGAGCTGCTGAACCAATCTGGCCATCAGACTCCCTCTCCACCTTCAAGAAACGCCTTGAGACCCATCTGTTCCATGAATTCCCTTACTATCCTGATTGTTCTTTGAATGCTCTTACGTTGCATTTACCGGCCCTTGCTTTGTCTTATTAGGTTCTTATTAGGTTCTGCACTTATGCCAAGTGTAGCATGTTTGCGATGTGCTGTTTGCCCCACTGTACACTGCTTTGGACTGAAGCATCTGCCAAATATGTGCATGGAATGCGCAGGCACAGCAGAACCAGCGCATTGCAATTCATGCATGGTTCCCTCAGCCAAACATTAGGCCAGGCTACAATATTACAGGGTACCTTATCAATGACGTGGATGTACCCGCTGGTTGCGGGAATGTCCGGGATGAGGATGGTGGCGTTCTGTACCATGACCTCCTAACAAATAGGAATCACATTGACATTTATTTAATTGACACACACTTTGTCCAAATCCACATACTGTGCAGACTAAACACTAAACGATAAAGAACAGACAAAAACACATTCATACCCGATGAAGAAAAACATCTTGCTACATCGTGCAATTTTACAGTTAATAATTATTAATGAACAGAAGCTCCTAGGAAACACCAGTAATGATCGTTATGTGTTAATATAATGCTAATCTTATGAACATAAATTTAGAGAGGCTGATGAATTTTAGGTTGGACCTCTTGGGTGGGCTGCATCTTTTTTGCCCAGTGGCATCGCTAGGTTCCAGGAATTTAAGCTTAAAAAATAAATTTCCTCAGTAAAATACTGAGCTATGTAACTTGTAAAGCACCTTTCAATTATTAACTTTAAATAAAAAAAAAGTTTTCATGCAGCATTATTGTTGCTTAATAGCAGAGCGGCATGAATATAAATCAAAAACAACGCAACATCAATTAGAGTGGCATAACACCAATAAAACGATAACGATAGCTAACATACCCCACTATGCTCCGTTATTTCCCATTTGGTTTGAGGGTTGAGGGTTGCCAGCTCCATATTCACATGCTTCTTCAGATCCTCATACGAAAAAGCGTCTTCTAAAAAGTGCACCCTGGCAACACAAATTGGCAGCTAAATATGCTATTGATGGTTGGCAGCTAATTTGCTGGTATGTGCTGTGCTACTTACTTGAGTAAGTACGGAAGCCTGTAAGGGTCAGTCCAGAACTTTACTTCATTATCACTTAGATTGTTGAAAGCATCCTTCGACGGCACCAGTGCTGTCACATTGCCGTTAATGTTCAATGGAGAGGATTTCTATTTAAGGAAAAAAAAAAGAGCAATGCGATGCAATTGATCAGAAACAGCTAACAGCTGAAAATGCATCAACCTTTAATACAGTAAACACAATTGTAAATAAAATTCAATGGAAAATGAGTAGTGTACCTTGATGAAGTAGTTAAAAGGATAAAAGTCTGAATTAGCATCCAGCTCCTGACCAAACACATTAGAAAAATGACAAAGACACAATGTCATGACATTTTATCAGGCAAAATGTACTTAGTAAATAATTTTAATGAAACAACCACATATGACTTTCACCAACAATTAGTATGCTGCCATAACACATAGTCCCATCTCCTCTGTAGTCAGCCGGACAGATACACATGTACGTTCCATCTTCCCGCAGCTCGCAGGAAGCCTAAATGGAGGAAAATTCCTCAGTGAGCAGCTATGAGACGACATTTTAACCAATCTGCCATGCAGAATATGTCCGACATTTATAGACGATTCACATTGTGAATGCTTTGATTCACTGTGGTCAGGCCATTGTGGCAAAAATTCTCATATTAGCCACAGCAAACAACAGACTGATGCAATCGATGGAATACTGATGCTATGGTAAACCAGTTAATTACTCCAGTCTTTGCACTTCGCTCCTATTGGCTGAGAGGTGCTGCTAGCAGTGACAGGCTAAATGGGTTCACCAACCAGAGCATGGCAGCCTCCATTGTCAGTCAAACAGGGGTTGATGATGTCACAGGATATGCCATCGCCCTGGTAACCTCTGTTACAGATGCATTCGTGCTGCAAACAAATGAAACGCCGGCTGTGTGTGAGTTTCCTGGCAGACGGGAGCATTTGTGAAACCCAAAACATAAAAAGCAAGGTTTCACCAGGTTTTCTTACACATTTTAATGACTATTTAAATCAGATTCTAAGACACTATGTGTTTGCTTGTCTGCATTTGATGTATACACTTTTCCTGCTGTAAGCACAAGAATTTCCCACTGGGATGAATACATTTTATGTTACTACTTGTTATCTTAATTCAGGGTCAACTAATTAAAAGCCGCCAGTCAAAGGCAAGATTTGTATGGCGTTGTTTTATCCCAAATGGCAAATTTCTGTCAAGCTAAAATCATGCACTTATAGCTACCTCTCCAGGGCCCACGAAAATGCAGCTGGCATTGCCATGACAACCACCACGACTCTCCTGTAAACAGTTATTAAGTTCCACACAGTACATCCCATCGCCAGTCCAGCCCTGGTTGCAGAGACAGGATACATTTGCAGGGCCCGCGTAGATGCACTGGGCCTGCGGAGAAATAAGAGGACCTCTGTAGAGGGCTTCAGCCTTGGTATTTTAAGCAGAATATTTTATGGTCCTGAGCAAAGCAAAAACAGGAAACGCATATGTATCCTGGAAAGCAGAGCAGAGGAGAAAGAGGAAGCGAGCAGAAGCGCTCTCTGTGTGCCGAGCCTGGCAGACTTACGTTTTTATCACACCCCCCTCGGCTGGCACTGAGGCAGGGGTTAATGGGGGTGCAAGAGTCTCCATCCCCTTCGTACCCCGCTGTGCAGATGCACCTGCAGTTCAAAGGCAAAGACAAAACCCCGCTTTTGTTATGCTGACATTTCCCGGTGACCCTGCCCAGGATAGGCAGTTAGGAGTTTAGATGGATAGATAGCTGGATGGGTGGAGCAGGATAGAGAAAAGCAGAATGCCTTTGTTGTTAGTGTACACAGTAGATCCAGCAAAATGTAATAGTGAGTGATACAAAAACCGAGCAGACAAAAAAGTATAAATTTTACATGCACAAGAATATGAATAAATATATGTAATAAATATATATAAGGTGTGAGGTATTTTTGTAATTATATAAGCAGTGTAGTATTAGGTATAATAAATGATCCTAAAATTAAATATAATTCATATAAAATATACATATAGTATATATATACAAGTATATATGATATACATGAAGACTGTAAAGGTAACAATGCCTTTCAAGCATGAATATTGGACAGCAACTAGATCGATAGATGGATGCAGTAATCCAACAATGTCTTCTGCTTTTAACACAGGAAACTGACATTGGGTGGAACCCAGAGGAGTCGCAGTCTGCGTGAATGTGACAGATTTGAAAGGCGCCATCAGAGTCGCAGGGCTTGGCCGTCTTATCGCAGAGCTCCCCAGAGAGTCCCTGCTGACAAGACCCCCTTCTGCAGATCCCAGTGCTGCCCGGCCTGTTGTCACAAACTCCATGTACACAGCGGCACTCTGAAACAAACAAAAACACACACAGGGCACAGAGTGACACTCTGAAACAAACAAAAACACACTCAGGGCACAGAGTGGCACTCTGAAACAAACAAAAACAAACTCAGGGCACAGAGTGGCACTCTGAAACAAACAAAAACACACACAGAGCACAGAGTGGCCATCTGAAACAAACAAAAACACACACAGGGCACAGAGTGACACTCTGAAACAAACGAAAACAAACTCAGGGCACAGAGTGGCACTCTGAAACAAAAAGAAACTCAGGGCACAGAGTGACACTCTGAAACAAACAAAAACACACTCAGGGCACAGAGTGACACTCTGAAACAAACAAAAACACACACAGGGCACAGAGTGACACACTGAAACAAATGAAAACAAACTCAGGGCACAGAGTGGCTCTGTGAAACAAATGGAAATGAAAGCAAGTGTCAGGCCTCCTGAGGCTATACTCTCTTAATCACAGGCCTTCATGCAGGTATAAGATATTACTGAAAATAACTTTTTGTTTTATTAGCGCTCGCATCTTTGTGGCTCATTAAACTGGTCGACATGCCATATTATGTTGCTAGGGTGTTTTTACAGACAAAATACTGTGATATTGGGATTTCCCGCTTAGCCGGATAACCTGTCAGATTTAAGGTACTTGTAGTCCCCGGCATCGCTAAATGGTATTCCGACTTGTTGTATTGGAACGCGTGAACTCATGCGTGATGTCATTCCCAGTTACGAGTTACGACCTCCGAGGTAACTAGAATGCACAAATAGTGCGTCCACAACTAAGCAATACCATTGGTTCAGTTCTTTCTAATCTTTCCAATTTCGGGTAGTTGGCGTGATTCTAAAATTTATACAAGGTGGAGGAGGGCATGAGAGGGGCCAACCTCATCATTATCCAAAAATATATTTTGACCTGGGTAGTGACAGGACAAGGGGCACTCCAGGGGCCAATCAGCTTTCAGCTAGATCCTGTGGCCACACCCCTGGTGGATGGAGCTAGACAGAAAAAACTGGGAATGATTCAAAAGGAACAAACATGTTTGAAGAGAAATAAAAGAAGCAGGACAGCTTGAGGAGTCTGAGGAGACGCTCACCCTCGTCACACTGCTCTCCATGCATGGACTCGTTTACGCAAATGTGACACGCGGTGCCCTTGAAGCCCGGATTGCAACTGCAGGTCCCGTTCCCCGCGATCCCGTCCAGGCACTATCCGAGAGCGAGGAAGAAACACGCAGTCAGTTTCCCTGCTTCCCCTCCCTATTCCGGGGCGACAGACAGGCTTTCCTGCCGAGGTCCGCAGGGGACGGGCTTACCGTCCCTTTCCCGTAGCAAGGCTCCTGGAAGCCTCCGAGACAGGGCATGCAGTCCGGCCCGTAGAAGCCCTTACAGCACTCGGCTCTCTGGAAGGAGTGAGAGGGTCACGGGTAGAGGTTTGAAATCTGCCTGGCCCAGGCCTTTTCCTGGGCTGCGTTACGCCCCCCCTCCATGTTACCCACCGTCTGGGTCACGTTGCAGTATTTGGCACAGCCCATGATGCTCAAAGCAGAGCTTAAAGAAGAAGCCTGGTATTCGCAGCCCACCATGTGACTCGTCTGTGAAAAAAGAGCAAGCATTAAAAAGACTTGTGTTTTTTGCATGTACAACAATTCTTTGCTGTAAACATCTCGGAGTAATCCTATTACCTCACAATGTGTGATTTTAAGTTTCCCTTTTCCTAGATAAGAAGGCACCTGGAAGGTACCTTTGCACTGATGAACCAAAGCTACATTTGAACAAATGTGAGACACACGGAAATGTGTTTGCACTGCCCCCCCTCCTCGCCAGTCCATACACACCAGGTTCTACCACAGAGTATGGGCCCCCGAGGAGGTGTCTGGGTTGTGTTTACCAGTTCTGTGGTTCCAGATGGGCAGCGGGTCTTGGACAGCTGGTCACACCTCACACAAGGACCCTGAACAGCCAGGAGCATTGTTTACATTCTACTTGTTCATGATACACAGCAAAAGTCAGACACTTATTAACTGACCCACTTATTTTAGCTGCAGTTTCTGCATCGTGGATTACTGCCTATTTGTGGGGATTACACCGGAAATCCATTACTCACCAATTAAGTCACTTAAATACTTGCCTTTTGCCAAAATTATCATCTACCATAACCATGGTGACATAGGACGGGCATGAACTTAACCTAACCTAGCTAACCTAAAGGTCGCTTGTTCACATCCCAAAAGAGTCTCTTTGAAAAATGTACTTCACCTGAATTGCCCTTGTAAAAATGCCATTTTTAAATTTATTGTTACCGTTTATTACTGTCTAAAAGGTTTTTTCACCACCCAAATGTATGCTTTGTGCTGCTGTAAATCAGCAACGTCCTATCAATATGTCCAAGGGGGGGGCACTCCGCATTAGCAACCCGGCCCCCAGCTGGCAGCATTCCGGACAATCTGAAAGCTGTTGGGTGCTTCAGAACATCCATCCATCCATCCACCCATCCATCCATCCATCCATCCATCCATC